>JASEVX010000001.1:96682703-96800203 GCA_031761405.1 Serripes groenlandicus | reverse complement strand
ACGACACATTTCAAGTTATTCTCTGAATCACTCCAGGAAAATTAAAGAAGCGTTGAAAGAGGAGGAAGTAGAGCACCACATAGACATGCTGACTGACTGGATAAACGGGAAGAAAAGCCTTCCTAATTTTACAGGTAAATATATCACCTAGCATCTTATTTCATGCATTTCTTTCATAAAATATATTGATTTATACCATTAACCGTTCCCCCCTAGATGTTCCATACGTCTACAGCAGACGATCTTAACCCTTTCCCTCATATAGACGCTTTCTGACGCCTCTGCAGCAGACGGCTATTCGAAAACAAAACGTGCAATTTCTCCTTTTGCCACAATGTTTTCCACTTTTAGTCATAGGTTATCCATTTAATTATAGAGATTTTCTACTTTTTGACAAACTATGTTCAATGTCGTCTGCTGCAGAATTGTCGTATGAGGGAAAGGGTTAAAACATTTAGGTCAGAACGGGAAAAGCCAAATAAATGAGAGTTTCCTTATTAAATAGACTTGAACAAATTGTGTCAAAAGGAGAAAATGCTTATTATGTCTTCAAAAGTCGACTGCAGAGGCGTCGGAAAGCGTACGTAAAGTTGGAAAGGGTTAAACTGATATTAAATTTTTTGCTAAGATATGAATTATAACGACGTATATGTAATTTCATCAAATAAATATGTGGTTGTTTTATGAAAAATACACATGGCGACATTACCGACATACTGTTTAACCCATTCTCTCATAGAGACGCTTTCTGACGCCTCTGAAGCAGACGACATTTGAAAACATTGTGGCAAAGGAAGAAATTGCTTATGATGAGCAATATCTCTATTTGCCATAATGTGTTCCACTTTTAGTCATTGGTTATCCATGCAATTAAAGAGATTTTCCATTTTTTTGACAAAATATGTTCAAAGTCGTACCATAAGTACCTTTAGTATGTGGGCTGTTTGTTAGCCTTACATACTTGTTAAGGAAAGTATTAGTCTTATTGCAACGTGTATTAGGTAAATCCGAAAACACCCCTGGTTAAACCACCTCTCCAACATACAACATATCTGTAACACCCCTGGTTAAACCACCTCTCCAACATACAACATATCTGTAACACCCCTGGTTAAACCACCTCTCCAACATATCTGTAACACTTTGGAAACATTTAGTGAAACGTATTGAACTTTTCTATAAATGAGAGAACACTTATTTGATAAAGTTGAAAAAAATGTTGCAAAAGGAGAAATGGCACGTAACCACCTTTTGCCACACTGTTTTCAAAATTCGTCTGTTGTAGAGGTGCAAGAAAGAAGGAAATGGGGAGAGGTTAATAAAGTGGACTGTCGAGTAACATTGAAAATCCCCGGAAACTATGCATGTAACATTAGGATGGAATATAATTTGGTTTTGAAGCTAGATGATCTTTGGCATTTGAAAACAAATCGCGTGTTGCTTCAATGATGTATATCCCTTATTTTCCCAGAATAGTGAATTGGTGGCATGAATGGGGAAATATAAAAAACGCTATATATATCACAACGTTATATACTGATAACATTCTGTACTTCATTCTCGATAAATGCTTTCTTTCCCAAATATTTAGATTTAGTGTTTATTTCCACCGTTCTCGAGTGTTTCTGTTATTTCTGCTATCCCTGATCAGCGAATTTAAAGAACATTTACGTATGACATTATATACAGTTAACGTCTATAGTTTGAAGCGAGTGGAGCCGCTTGCTCTTACCATTACAGAACTTCACCCTGACCGAATGGTGGGCGTGAATGATTTGAAAACAGGCGGTCCCAGGTTCGATACCTGCTCGTTGTGAGCATTTGTGGTTTGCCCTTTGAAAAATCACATAGCCTAGCAAAGTACTGACAAGTCACTCATAGGTATGGATATGTGCATTGTCGCCGTTTTAAAATGAAAAACATGTAATACGAAAAACGGCACCCAAATTCTTATCAGTAAATCCAATATCACACCGGGATCGGTGCCTCAGACATAGGGGAGTGTTTAGAATTGTATATTAGGGAAGATCACGCAATAGTACTACTTATGTATTATGGCCGACTTCCAACATCAGTCATATTAAAATAGCATGGAGTTGCCATAGAAACAGAATTTCGATAACGATCTTTTTTAACGATGCATCAAATGAAAGTCTGTGTTACTGTAGCAAAATGTTTCTTTACAACATAATGTTAGACTTTTCATGACAGAACATTCTTAATGTTATTTAATGCCCTACCATATGTGTAGACCGATAAAGGAAAAACATGTCGCATAACTAGCATGCCAGGAGCATTTAACGCTGTTTATGTCTGTCCGTCCTGCTCTGGTTATAGGCTTTATTTTATCGGATGCCGTGAAGTGGTCAGAGCGACCAACTCGGAAGCTGGAAGCCAGAGTGCGATCGCTGGTCTGGTTATACTAAAGACTTCAAACAATGCAGTAATGACTACTCTCATTAGCGCTCAGCATTGCGAGGATACCATCGCGAGTGATGCATTATATAATAAACCCTTTTCCACCTGCACCGACATTTACGACAATGAAGATTCATATCAGCCGGTACATCCGAGCAGTCTGATCTGGCTATGCATTGTTTGAGATTTAGTCAGAAATTTCTAAAGGCAGAATCTATTTGAATCCTTTAGCATGCCGGATGGCAGGTAGTACATTTTTAACCGCAATAAATAAAGACGCCTAGGTTGGTTTACAGATTTTAACTATTTCAGAGCCAATGACAGTATTGAGGCTGCAACTGTTATAGTATCAACTGATTTTCATTTACCGTTTTACTTGTTGTTATTTTAAGTTTAGTTTTATTGGGGTTTTACGCCGTTTTCAACACAATTTCAGTTATATCACGGCGACAGTTCAATTAATCATGATCCCTGGGTAAATAAACCAGTACTAGGCTAGTAAATGTGCCTTTCCAAAGGGCACTTCACCATAACCGCTGCACTGCGACTGGGGATTGAACCGGGATAACCCGGTTACAAATCCCGGATGCTAAACACTCGGCCATGGTAGATTAGTCTACTCTTTCAAATTCAAACATTAAATGAGCGGAATAACGAGAAAAACAACGTTATGAACCAGCGCAGTGTAATCCGAGCCGACACATTCCGTATAGAGTAAAACAGAAAACTCACAGGAGGCGAAAAGTGTCTGTCCGGGATACCTGCGCGTTATGCTTAGGCTGATCATGGTCGATTCTTTAAGCAGAGTCCACAATGTTGGTTTACTCGCGGGGCGGCTCAAATTTAATTCTTCCGAGTTTCAGATCAGGGGAATATGTAGTGAAAATGTTCTCCTTTTGTCACAACGTATCCCTTAGTTCGTCTGCTGAAAAATGCGTCTAAAGCCGTCTGTCTGTGTATGGTAAATTGTGAAGATTGACATGTTCGGAATTGTTATTTCCAGAGCGACGATTCTTATTATCGTTCCTACAAACATGTAAGTTTGACCAGGATGCGACAAGAAAACGCCTGAAAAAGTACTGGAAATCCAGAAGGAATGGAATCATGAAACTCATGAATGGAGTGGATCCCTCATCTAATGATATACTCTCGATACTGCGAGGGCCACAGTAAGATTTATTTTATAACATTGAATCAATGAATAGAGTAGATCCCTCATCTAATGATGTACTCTCGATACTGCGAGGGCCACAGTAAGATTTATTTTATAACATTGAATCAATGAATAGAGTAGATCCCTCATCTAATGATATACTCTCGATACTGCGAGGGCCACAGTAAGATTTATTTTATAACATTGAATCAATGAATAGAGTAGATCTCTCATCTAATGATATACTCGCGATACTGCGAGGGCCACAGTAAGATTTATTTAATAACATTGAGTCAATGAATAGAGTAGATCCCTCATCTAATGATATACTCTCGATACTGCGAGGGCCACAGTAAGATTTATTTTATAACATTGAATCAATGAATAGAGTAGATCTCTCATCTAATGATATACTCGCGATACTGCGAGGGCCACAGTAAGATTTATTTAATAACATTGAGTCAATGAATAGAGTAGATCTCTCATCTAATGATATACTCTCGATATTGCGAGGGACACAGTAAGATCTATTTTATAACATTGAATCAATGAATAGAGTAGATCTCTCATCTAATGATATACTCGCGATACTGCGAGGGCCACAGTAAGATTTATTTAATAACATTGAGTCAACGAATAGAGTAGATCCCTCATCTAATGATATACTCTCGATACTGCGAGGGCCACAGTAAGATTTATTTTATAACATTGAGTCAATGAATAGAGTAGATCCCTCATCTAATGATATACTCTCGATACTGCGAGGGACACAGTAAGATTTATCTTATAACATTGAGTCAATGAATAGAGTAGATCCCTCATCTAATGATATACTCTCGATACTGCGAGGGCCACAGTAAGATTTATTTAATAACATTGAGTCAATGAATAGAGTAGATCTCTCATCTAATGATATACTCTCGATATTGCGAGGGACACAGTAAGATCTATTTTATAACATTGAGTCAATGAATAGAGTAGATCTCTCATCTAATGATATACTCTCGATACTGCGAGGGCCACAGTAAGATTTATTTAATAACATTGAGTCAATGAATAGAGTAGATCCCTCATCTAATGATATACTTTCGATACTGCGAGGGCCACAGTAAGATTTATTTTATAACATTGAGTCAATGAATAGAGTAGATACCTCATCTAATGATATACTCTCGATACTGCGAGGGCCACAGTAAGAATTTATGGATATTGAGTCAATGCATGGCAAAAAGGACCAAGTTTGCTTTTTGAAAAGTGTAGGTTCAGATCAGCCTGTACATCTGCCCATTTTTATCAGAATCTACACAAGTTGACAGAAGCCTCTTACACGCTTATATATATGTAATTTGTGAATAGTGTTGAACTTCATCGGACTATGCGGATTCAAAAGCTGATCTGGATCGATCTTTTCTTTTCATAAAAATGTACTTTTTCAAAGATAGGCTTATATTATATAGTTTCCCACTTTTTCGATCAATGAGGTCACTCTAGGTCATTGACATAAACATTTCTATTTCCAAGACAAATCGATGTAGAACCAAAATAGAACCCTATAATGCCTTTGATTTATGTGTTTCTTAACATCAATACTCCATACATCTGTCTTTAATAGCAACTGGCTACTTTTTAACATAAACTGTTTGCCATTTATGGAAGACGCTGGTCTCATTGACTTTTGTCAAACATCGGAAAGAATGTTGGCCGAGTTCGGATTCGAACTCTTAACCCGTTGAATGACACCCAACGTCACTACCGATTAAGCTATCGGTGCTCGACCCTATATTGGTATACTGAACATTGGATAAAAATGAAGTAATGGTGACTTTAACCATTTTAAAGCATAATGAAGTTGGCTGTTTATCGTAACAAACAGCATTACACATATTTAATAAGCTCAAGCACCGGTCAGTCATCGGTAAATGGGTCATTCATTTGTGTGGCGATTGGTTTGAAAATCGCCACAATGCTATCAGAAAGAACAACAGCGAAACAATTTACGTAGTCAGTTTTGACCAGCCCGTTGACTTTTTAGCTCACCTAAGCACGAAGTGCAAGGTGAGCTTTTGGGATCACTCACCGTCCGGCGTCCGTCGTCGTCGTCGTCATCTGTTAACAATTTCCTACAAATGACTTTTCCTAATAAACCAATTGACAGATTTCAAAATAACTTCACAGGAATGGTCCTTAGGTGGTCCTCTTTCAAAGCTATTCAGAGAATTCAATTCCAAGTAGAACTTTGGTTGCTGCGGCATCAGAAAATGGGAAAATTGCCAAATCTTAAAAAATCTTCTTGTCAAAAAGTACTGGCCCGATTTGAAAATTATTTTACACAAATGTTCCTTGTGGCACCCTCTACCAAGATGTTCAAATATTTCCGATCCGTTGAAAAAACATGGCCGCCAGGGGGCGAAGCTTGTTTTCCTTATATGTGCATTGTTAAAACTTTAAAAAAATTCTTGTCCAAAGGTAAAGAGTAAAAACTTTGAAAACTGTTGAAGTTCTATTACATCAGGTGAGCGATATAGGGCCATCATGGCCCTCTTGTAAGATTATCTACATAGAGTTGAATTATGTAAATATTATCTTTCTTCATGTTTGGGCAGATAATAAATATCATTGCGCGTTCTATAACTCTTTTGATACTCAAAACACCTCAATGACGCAGTAGAATGCGTCTGGAAATTCAAAAAGGTTCTATAAATAGCTCGCGAGACTGGTCATCGATTGTTCTTAAATCTAAATATTATAAACGCTTTATTTTGTAGTTGTTGCAATATATGAAAGCGTCTAGATGATAAGACTGGTTTACAAAGGTTTAAATGACACGATGTCAGTGTGAACACAAGTTATACACGTTCGAGAGTAACCCTCTGTACATTCTAGACTCACTAAGCAATCAATGCTGAAAGTGTAGCCTAATTTAGTTGGAGATCGAGCATTATCATAAATGCCTATATTTGTATCAATTGAACAGTTTGGCAAATAGAGAAATTGTGCTTTATGAGCATTTCTTTGTGTTTGTTTTTGCTCTCAACTTTTTTAAAGCAGTTTAACTTTTCTAGGGAGAAAACCCTCAATGTGAAGGAACTAAATTGAACAGACCTGATCAATATCGGACATCATTGAAACAAACACCAAACTAATGGATACTTTTTTCTCTCCTTTCTATGATAATTTAGTCATTTCTAAAGTGTACAACATATGTTATCTAAATATGGCCTATCGACCTGGTGATAAACATGTGATAACCCAAACAATTTAGAATACTAATAAACAATCTAATGAGCTAAAGCGGTAGTCTATCGAGTACTAACTCGATTTTTCTTAAATTTGGAATGGCCTAATTTTGAACACATCATGGCCAATTTTAGAACGTAACTTAAAGATCACCAAGACAACATTCTGGCAAACTAACATTAATTTACTGTCAAGAGATGCAGCTTTTCTCAAATTTACCCGCACCAGAGTGCACTATTATCGAAGAAAAGAATTCGGGCTATTGTGATACCCTTGGCATCGTCGTCGTCGTCTCAAAACCTTACCTCATAACTTTTACCAATGTATGAGATTTACGTTGTAAATCTTCTCTCATGCCTTAGGTGTGATAAACTAAAGAAAGAAACATAAATATTGAACCAATAAAGTAACTCTAAAAGTTGCTGTCCTTTCTGTTTCAGTGCAGTTTACGCCCCTTTACCGGAGGTAGACAAAGAAGGGAGAAGGGTTATTATGGCTAGATGGAGTAAGTAAGCGGTGCTCTGTGAAAAACAACCATAGCGTAATTATTACGCGTGCTAATAAAGACCTGCATACACATTCACGCCAAGAATCAAAATGTATATTGCTTTGCAGGAATCTCTTGAAGCGATCTTGACGTATTGGTGAACAGTGTAGATTCGCTGGCTGATCTGACTCTACTCTGATTGTAAATGCCTTACCGTTGATTTGAGCAGAACGCCGTTTAAAGATCGACTTATGACATGTATATACTTAAAATGTTAACTAATAGCATGCGGAATTGAATGCAACTACATGTCAGAGGCGTAGCTGCCTTTAGGCACTGTAGGCACGTGCCTACATATTTTTTCTCAAAATGCCCCAAAATGCAGCTGCGGCGAAAGACATCTGCGTAATGTATCGACCAGATCAGCCTGCGCTGTCCGCGCAGACTGATCCGGCCGACACGTTCCGTCTTAGCGGGATATATGTATAGAGTAGTGATTCCTGAAACAGAAAATCCACAGGAGGCGAAAAGTGTCTATCCGGGTAGGCCTGTGTGGCATCCGGGTCGATACTTTACGCAGAGTCCACAATGCTGATTTTCTCACGAGACGGCCTACACATTGATTATTGCAAAGCTACGCCCCTGCATTTTGTTATCCATATATTACAACAGACAGTTATTTCACTTACAACGAAGCTGCAGCAGACGTTTAAAATATCAAGACAAAACTATGGAAACTTTCCACAAATGATAGTAACACTGTTGGAAAATGTTGAAAAACTGTGGCAATAGGCGAAATTATTAGCAATCTTTCCTTTTGCCATGATGTCTTAAAAGGTCGTCTGCACTGAAGACGCGTCAAATTGTGTCTGCGTGTGGGACAGTTTATAACCCTTTCCCATATACTGCAAATATGCAGCAGACGACTTTGAAAATATAGGGACAAAAAACCTGAAAGATGTCCATAAAAGGTAGCTTAATTGTGAAATAAAGTTGAAAACATTGTGGCCAAGGGAGAGAAAGCTCATCATGATCAATTTTCCATTTGACAACAATGTTTTCAAAAATTGTCTGCTGCTATTGCGTCAAAATGCTTTGGCAGGTGGGAATGGGATAATGATTTAAAAACCGAAGCGAACGCAGATGTAACTACAAAAGGTTTTTATCTAAAACACAACTTCTTTTCATATCCACAACTATTTCAATCCTTTAATGTATTGGTAGTAAATGTCAACCAGTCAGTGTTTGTGTAATTACGGTTATATGCACTGGTGGATGAAACTGGTACCAAGCTTCTGTTTGTTGTAATATATTGTATTATTTAATATACTGATTAGATATACCATTCACCCTTAATGTGTTCTAGTGAGACCTCAACCCTATTCATCATAGTGTCGAAGACAAAAGCACGCTCTCAATATTCAAAGAAAGATTTATCAAATAGAATTGAAAATATGGCAAAATGATAAATTGCTCATGAGGAACAATTCTCCTTTTGTCCACACTCTTTTCAAGTAGTCTGTTGCAGATTCATAAACATGCGGCAGTAGGTGAGAAAGCAATAAACGGTTAATCAGCACCGCGTTCAAAACCGTGAAGCCCCATTTCGTCTAGGCGTAATGTTGTCAGTTTACTTGTAGCATGTTTGGTATTTGAGCTTGTATTGAACGCAGGTCTTATGGGTATTTAAGAACCGTCTGTTATGAAACATTCTTAAAATGGTGCTATCATGGAAGTTGTCTAGACAACAAATATGGTTTAGCTACGGAGTTGAAAAAAACAAGGAAAAGGATAGATTGCTATTTTGGACATATTCTGCCTCTTTAAAAATGTTTTCAACCCTAATACAATGTCCTGAAATGTCGTCTGCATCAGGATCAGTGCGATATTCACTAGTGACACTCATTTCAGATCAGTTAGATATCACTGGACAGAGCTACAACTTTGACCAATGGTTCCGGGCCATCACCGTGATCTTTGACGCCATGTGCATGCTGGACGAGGACACCATAGAGAATGGCATCACCTTTCTTATGGACGCCGATCAAGTGTCCGTAAAACATCTCACCTACTTTGGATTTGGCAACAGTATGAAACAGTTTTCCGTGATGCAGGTAACGATTGGTTTTTGTATATCAAGATGTTTTGTAATTGAAGTTTTACACCGCTATCAACACTGTTTTAATTACTCCACGGTGTTTCATGCATATTGATAGTGTACTATTGTTTGTAGGTTTATCCTAAAACATGAGCACTAGTCGTTATTCAATACAAACAGAGGGGATTGCATTACTCCCGCTTCAAAAGTATTTGGTATGGCCTGACTATGGATCGACAAGAAGTTGATGTTCGTTCTACTACACCAATGAGTCGGTCATGGTAGTATGTAGGCTATATGTATGGCACCAATTAGTACTAGATAGTCACATTGATATTTTGTAAGGGTTTCCTTTTTTTTTTTTAAATACATACGAAAGATTGACATCATTGTTGTGTGACCCTTAACTACGTAATCCTTGATTTATAATGGAGGAATTAGTTCGTGCAGAGAGAATACAATAATAATATAATAGTTCACACAAAAAGAATAAATTTTGTTGATTGGTGTGATCACCTAATGTGCGTCGTACGTCGTCATCAATAATTCCTTTAAATATCTCATGAATAATTGGATCACTTCCAACCAAACATCACATGTTTTTTCGCTTTCAAATTGTGTAAATAATTAAATTATATGTAGAACTCTTGTTGCTGCAGCATCAGCAAATGGGTAGAGTGGCAATACTTTGCTGAAGTAACCTTTCTTTATTCAAGTTATATTGATTGGTTGGAAATCGATTGCATCAACTATTACATTGACCTAGTTACAAAGACTAAGAACTCGTTTTTCGTATAGTCAAATACTCTTTGTTTCTACAAGTTGGTACTTTCGGGTCTGGTTAGCCTAACCTACGAGCACACTGAGCTGAATTGTCACTGTTTCTACGGTTTCATTTATACATTGAGCTAACCTTAGCCTTTATCAGCACATCAAAATAAGCCAAATATTTTGGTGAACATCCATGCTATCGAATCCAAATTGATACTGTTTTCGTCAGAGGTTTGCTGAAACGTTCTGTGATTTATTGGAGAACGGTGTAGATTATACGACATAGAGGTCAATGCTATCTGGATATTCACTGTTCTCTTAAGGATTTACGGTTTGTTTTCGCAGAACATCAAGGTATTGTTTCGTTTTCAATCACCAAGTACTATTTTGTAGTTGTACAGATGGCTAACACGGACCATGTTAAACAAAATTGTTACAGGCAAAAACTACCATCTTATTTCAGAAAGGATATCCCATCAAAATAAAGAAGGTGCATTACGTCAACAATAACTCGGCCATAGACATATTCTTCAACACAATTAAAGTTGTGATATCGTCTAAATTGTCTGAAAGGGTAAGAATCGTTTGTATGTGGTATAACTGAGACTTTACGCCTATTCTAACAGATCTCTGGACTGTTCAGCTATGTATTCATACAACTACAAATACGCTATCAATCTGGCTTCAGAACTATAAAACTATACCCTATATATTTTCCATGTTTCTGCATGATTGTTTTCGAAGTCGTCTGCTGCAGATTTGCTGTATGTGGGAAAGGGTTAAGTATCTGATGGTCACAAGGAAATTAATTATTGAAATTTACCAGATATAAGATCTATTTGTGGTGCATGGAGTTCAGTTCTGAGCACTGACTACGTTTTCAGAGTGTTATAGTGTAGGGGCTTTGTCTCCTTCCATTTGTTCATCAAGGAGTTTTATCCAAGCCTAAAGTATGAGTTCCCATACAGCCATACAGAAAACTCAAACTACGTAAACAAAACATATGCGGTCTAGTTTTCTAATCATATGGAAGAGTGTTGACCTAGTTTTCTGTTTATAATCCTTTCAAGGTAATCCTAAAAGTTACTGCCTAATTTTCAGAAGTACCATGAAGAAAAGGTACAAGTGGACATTTCTTAACAGTCTTTTCATAATCAACTGAAGTTGATAGAATCTTCTAGCAAGCTTATTTGATTAATATTTGAAAAATTGTTTGAATTGAACAGACTTTGCAGATGCACAGGCTGATCTTGATCTACACTGTTTACAAAAAACCAACTTGTACCACTTCACATGGACGAGCCCTGTACTGGTGTGTACACCAAGGGATCATGAATAAGTGAACTGTCAACATGATAAGACCGAATTAATGTTGAAAAAGGTGTGAAATCCAATTATTTATTTTTCAGATCAAGCTACATGGGTACAGTTTTGTACCTGTCTATGATCATATTGGTATGGCCAACTTGCCCGAGGATTACCTCCCAGACGATTATGAGGGACCTTGTGCTGGAAAGTTTAGTGATATCATGGGTAATTTGGTTTGTTTGTCTCAGTGCACCGGGATTTTGCGCTGATTTAAGCAGTAATTAAGATATATTTCTTGGCTTAATTACCACTACTATCGACATTATCCATCCTGACACAAATTCATCAATCTTAATGCTATCCCCACAAAGGGGGGAGGGGAGATTTTTTCTACTTCTGTTATGAATATGAGACTCACGGGAAACTCGAAAATCGGGTATCCGCTATGGAAGCGGTAGGTCGTAGGTTCGAATCAAAAGTGGAATCTGTTCTGACTATGTCAGTTGGTAATTCGTAAGCCTTGCAAGTAAAGATGCGAAATGATTGCATGTTCAATGTCTGGCAAAAGGATATGACTATTCGGGAAGTGAACATGCTCTGGATGAGAGATTGACTCATTCAATAGTGGCGACCATACACTAAATAAAGAATAAGAGTCTGACCCATTCAATAGGGGTGACCATACAATAAACTAAAGGATAAGAGACTGATCCTTTTAATAGGGGCGACCATTCAATGAATAAAGAATAAGAGACTGAACCATTCAATAGGGGTGACCATACAATAAACTAAAGGATAAGAGACTGACCTATTGAATAGTGGCGACCATACAATACATCAAGAATAAGGGACTGAACCATTCAATAGGGGCGACCATAAAATAAACTAAATGATAAGAGACTGATCTTTTAAATAGGGGCGACCATACAATAAACTAAATGATAAGAGACTGACCTATTCAATAGGGGCGACCATACAATACATCAAGAATAAGAGACTTAACCATTCAATAGGGGTGACCATACACTAAAATAAAGGATAAGAGACTGACCCATTCAATAGGGGCGACCATACAATAAACTAAATGATGAGAGATGACCTTTGTAACATCGGCGACCATACAATAAATAAGGGATAAGGGACTGACCAATTCAATATCGGCGACCATACAATAAACTAAAGGATTCGAGACTTACCCTTTAAATAGGGGCGACCAAACAATAAACTAAAGTATAAGAGACTGACCCATTCAATAGGGGCAAACAAACAATAAACTTTAGGATAAGAGATTGACCATTTCAATAGGGGCGACCATTCAATACACTTTATTCTTTCTTTTACTATTGCTACAAAATATCAAACAAGTAAACTTGACAATATATATTAACCTGAAGAGTAAGTAAATATGTTAAATCGTGAACAGCTCAGTTTTATTGACAAGATAATTTACCGTTCATCTATGTTCTGATCTTTGGATAATCTTCAATGAAAACATTGTGCATAAACTGCTAGATCTATGCTTCTATTCTCACAGCATAATGATAAGATACTTTCAGACCTTAAAATTATAAATTTGAATTTTGTGTTGCAGAAACTTTTATACAAGACGTATTGCTGAAACCTGAAAACTTGATGACGATGCAAAGACTGTACACTTGTACGACGAAATGTTCCATACCGAGCGGGGTCATAAGCGCAGAAATACAAGCTGATCAGACCCAAGATTCAGACAGCGAGGATGATGATGGAATTGATAACAAATTCAAAGATTTAAAACTTTAATACTTTCCCATATACAACACATCTGCAGCAGACGAATTTGAAAACATCTTGGTAACACTATGAAACAGCTCTATAAACGAAAGTATAATTGTTGAATTAAGCTGAAAACATCGTGACAAAAGGAGAAATTTCTCGTTTTGAGCGATTCTTCTTTTGTCTCAATGATTTCAATAATCGTCTGCATCATAGGCGTCAGAAAGCGTCTGTAAGCGGGACATAATTAATATTACTCGCCAATATGATTCTGTTGGCGTATACCTTACTGGCTAACATGAAATTGTTAAATTCTTTTGTGGTAATCTTTGTGGTAATTTTTGTGTCGTGTGTCAGCTGTAGGTATTGGACATTTTAACTACGAATTCAGTAACTACTGACTTATATTGACATATCTATATATAAACGCAGCATAGGCAATTCTAGACAATCATAGTAAAGGTTCCATGTTCTATAAAGTACCGATTAATTAATTATTTCCCTGAAAGATGTATATGAGTCGTCCCGCGAGAAAACCAACAGTATGGCCTCTGCGTAATGTATAGACCCAGATCAGCCTGCGCAGTCCGCGCAGACTGATCCCGGCCGACACTTCCGTCTCAGGGCGACAAAGGTATAGAGTAATGATTCCTGAAACAGAAAATCAACAGGAGGCGAAAAGTGTCTGTCGGAGTCCGCCTGCGTTGCATGCTTAGGCTGATCTGGATCGATACGTTACACAGAGACCACAATGTTGATGTTATAGCGGGACGGCTCAATTATGTAGAAATAGAATTAAGTTACCACTGACCAATGATATTGGCCATGGTGTTGTCATATTTTTGTACATTCCTCCATAAATACAATTCAATAATGGTTTCATTATCAACAGCATTATCTTCAGTATTAGATACAGACATGGTGAACTAAACGTTTTAACCCTTTCCCTCATACGACAAATCTGCAGCAGACGACTTTGAACACATTTTATTAAAAAATAGAAAATCTCTATAATTAAATGGATAACCTATGACTAAAAGTGGAAAACATTGTGTCAAAAGGAAAAATTGCTCGTTTTGAGCAATTTTTTCTTTTGTCACTATGTTTTCAAAAAGCCGTCTGCTGCAGAGGCGTCAGAAAGCGTCTATATGAGGGAAAGGGTTAAGTGATATTGTTGAGGAAAACTCATTCTCCTCTTCCCATGTTTTATTGTTGAGTGTATCTTTAATCTATTCTCGTAATAAATGTAAATGAAAAAAAAAAAACATCCGTCGTTTTGTTAATTTTCTTTTTTATTAGCATTTTCATCTATAATCGTGTTTTAAACATATAAATAATATACGGAAAAAAGATTTGATAAAAAAACTAATGCAAACTGTATAATGAATTGGAAAAGCGTTGATGGATATATGTAGAGTGAAAGACGGGCTTAATAAGTCTATTTCCCCGTCATCATTGCCACAAATTCTGAAAAGAAAAGACATTAAAAAGTTAAAGCATAAGTTTCCAACAGTTGATCAAGGTAACTGAAGATATTCCAGGTTCTTAGATACCGCGTCTGAAGATTCAATGAATACAGCGAAAGCGAGTCTTTCTCAAATAGATCACAATATCTGTTGTATCGTTGGTCAAAACTATTTCACACTTTCAATAGATATACAGCAGACGACTTTGAAAGTATCAAGTCCAGAAATATAGAAAATCTCTATAAATGATAGTGTGATTATTGAATAGAGTTGAAATAATGTTGCCACTATGATTTCAAAAGTCGTCTGTTTCAGAGGCGTCAGAAAACGGCAACATGAGGGAAAGAGTTTACTTAACAATTTAACTGACATGTTATTTTTAGAGACGTCCAATTAAAATCGAATAGAAAAGCTAAATCTGGATATTTTGAAAGTATACCTTGAGGCAGAGTTAACAATACAGGAAAAAGGAAAACTATTCACATTTTTACGTTAAATGTCGTCTGTCATGGATAGGGTTAAACAGACGTTACATGTCGTCTGTCATAAATATGGTTAAACAGACGTAAGTGTCGTCTGTCACGAATAGGGTTAAACAGACGTAAATGTCGTCTGTCATGTATATGGTTAAAATGTCGTCTGTCATGAATAGGGTTAAACAGACGTAAGTGTCGTCTGTCATAGATATGGTTAAACAGATGTAAATGTCGTCTGTCATGGATATGGTTAAACAAACGTAAATGTCGTCTGTCATGGATATGGTTAATCAGACGTTACATGTCGTCTGTCATACATATGGTTAAACAGACGTAAATGTCGTCTGTCATGGATAGGGTTAAACAGACGTTAAATGTCGTCTGTCATGGATAGGGTTAAACAGGCGTAAATGTCGTCTGTCATGGATAGGGTTAAACAAACGTAAATGTCGTCTGTCATGGATAGGGTTAAACACACGTAAATGTCGTCTGTCATGGAAAGGGTTAAACAGACGTAAATGTCGTCTGTCATGGATAGGTTTAAACAAACGTAAATGTCGTCTGTCATGAATAGGGTTAAACAGACGTTACATGTCGTCTGTCATACATATGGTTAAACAGACGTAAATGTCGTCTGTCATGGATAGGGTTAAACAGACGTAAATGTCGTCTGTCATGAATAGGGTTAAACAGACGTTACATGTCGTCTGTCATACATATGGTTAAACAGACGTAAATGTCGTCTGTCATGGATAGGGTTAAACAGACGTTATATGTCGTCTGTCATGGATAGGGTTAAACAGGCGTAAATGTCGTCTGTCATGGATAGGGTTAAACAGACGTAAATGTCGTCTGTCATGGATAGGGTTAAACAGACGTACATGTCGTCTGTCATGGATAGGGTTAAACAGACGTAAATGTCGTCTGTCATGAATAGGGTTAATCAGACGTTAAATTTTGTCTGTCATGGATAGGGTTAAACAGACGTAAATGTAGTCTGTCATGGATAGAGTTAAACAGACGTTAATGTCGTCTGTCATGAATAGAGTTAAACAGACGTAAATGTCGTCTGTCATGGATAGGGTTAAACAGACGTAAATGTCGTCTGTCATGGATAGGGTTAAACAGACTTAAATGTCGTCTGTCATAGATAGGGTTAAACAGACGTAAATGTCGTCTGTCATCGATACGGTTTAACAGACGTAAATGTCGTCTGTCATCGATACGGTTAAACAGACGTAAATGTCGTCTGTCATCGATACGGTTAAACAGACGTAATTGTCGTCTGTCATGGATAGGGTTAAACAGACGTAAATGTCGTCTGTCATGGATAGGGTTAAACAGACGTAAATGTCGTCTGTCATAGATAGGGTTAATCAGACGTTAAATGTCGTCTGTCATGGATAGGGTTAAACAGACGTTAAATGTCGTCTGTCATGGATAGGGTTAAACAGACGTAAATGTCGTCTGTCATGAATAGGGTTAAACAGACGTAAATGTCGTCTGTCATGGATAGGGTTAAACAGACGTAAATGTCGTCTGCCATGAATAGGGTTAAACATACGTAAATGTCGTCTGTCATGGATAGGGTTAAACAGACGTAAATGTCGTCTGTCATACATATGGTTAAACAGACGTAAATGTCGTCTGTCATGGATAGGGATAAACAGACGTAATTGTCGTCTGTCATGAATAGGGTTAATCAGACGTTAAATGTTGTCTGTCATGGATAGGGTTAAACAGACGTAAATGTCGTCTGTCATAAATAGGGTTAAACAGACGTAAATGTCGTCTGTCATGGATAGGGTTAAACAGACGTAATTGTCGTCTGTCATGGATATGGTTAAACAGACGTAATTGTAGTCTGTCATGGATATGGTTAAACAGACGTAATTGTAGTCTGTCATGGATAGGATTAAACAGACGTAAATGTCGTCTGTCATGGATAGGGTTAAACAGACGTAAATGTCGTCTGTCATAAATAGGGTTAAACATATATAAATGTCGTCTGTCATGGATAGGGTTAAACAGACGTAATTGTCGTCTGTCATGGATATGGTTAAACAGACGTAATTGTAGTCTGTCATGGATATGGTTAAACAGACGTAATTGTAGTCTGTCATGGATAGGGTTAAACAGACGTAAATGTCGTCTGTCATGGATAGGGTTAAACAGACGTAAATGTCGTCTGTCATAAATAGGGTTAAACATATATAAATGTCGTCTGTCATGGATAGGGTTAAACAGACGTAATTGTCGTCTGTCATGGATATGGTTAAACAGACGTAATTGTCGTCTGTCATGGATAGGGTTAAACAGACGTAAATGTCGTATGTCATGAATAGGGTTAAACAGACGTTAACTGTCGTCTGTCATGGATAGGGTTAAACAGACGTAAATGTCGTCTGTCATAAATAGGGTTAAACATACATAAATGTCGTCTGTCATGGATAGGGTTAAACAGACGTAATTGTCGTCTGTCATGGATTTGGTTAAACAGACGTAATTGTCGTCTGTCATGGATAGGGTTAAACAGACGTAAATGTCGTATGTCATGAATAGGGTTAAACAGACGTTAAATGTCGTCTGTCATGGATAGGGTTAAACAGACGTAAATGTCATCTGTCATGAACAGGGTTAAATGGACGTAAATGTCGTCCGTCATAAATATGGTTAAACAGACTTAAATGTCGTATGTCATCAATAGGGTTAAACAGACGTAAATGTCGTCTATCATTGATAGGGTTAAACAGACGTTAATGTCGTCTGTCAGGGATAGAGTTAACTTGGCGTATTTACAAGTAGAATGACCTGTACTCATATAACTGATGAGAGGCTTAATTAGTTTCCCACATACTACAATACTGCAGCAGACGACTTAGAACACGTGTAGGCAAAATTATGAAAAATCCCTGTAAATTAAAGTATACTTATTGAATATGGCTCAAAACATTGTGGCAAAATGATAAGTTGCTAATCGTGCCACACTGTTTTCAAAAGTCATGTAGTGCAGAGCGCCAGTATGGTGGAAAGGGTTAATACAAACAACCAGAGTCAATAGAGTCGACGTCACTCCGGGTTACTAGAATATCCCCATTCTACTGTTGTGAAAAAACAGGTGGACTAAGGCGACAGGACATAACTCGTTAATCCTTTACCGCATACAGCAAATTAAAAACCACCAAGGCAGACAATATCTAATCTCTTCTATAAACGAAAGTTTTATAATTGAACATAGTTTAAAGCAATGTGGCAAAACGAAAAATTGTTCATGATGAGCAATTTCTCCTTTTGGTCACAATGATGTCAACAGTTGTAGACGCGTCAAAAAGGGTTAATCCGAGTTTAATTTGAAGTATAAGTAATATAGAAGTAACAATACTCTACATATAGTCAGTAAGTCTCCTTAAGTTAATACGATATTCAAAGACCTCTTATCTATGGTTAAAACACGTTAAATCCGCTTATAATGTTTCAAAAATTAGATCTTTATCCGTTATGCGATACTAGCTAAATACAACGTACGGATGTATTAACTGGTTTAATGTTGTATTGCGTCACTTTCAACAGTATTTCGGTTATATCGCGGCGTTTCCCGCGTCAATAACCATAACAAGTAATTCGTCTATCCCGGCACCAATGGCTCGATTATATTCCCACAATACTAAGCGCCAAGACAGAAATACATTTCTACCATTATAAAAGTCTTTAGTTTGATCCGACATAGGTATTTTGATCATGAATCGGACAATCTACTACCGCCCTCTACACGCTGCCTTGGATAGCGTTCGGTACAACAACTTATTACCCACATATACGAATAAATGGTGATAAATAAGTTGGAATGCACAGTGAAGATTATTTGAATTATGTTTCGCAGTTTCTAAGCAAATACATCCAATATATCTAAAAGACAACAGTTACTATAGTGTTATTTCATAGCAGAACGCATGTGAAGATGTACAATTAACGTTATAATCAATGATAACGCACATTCCTCATTTAATCTACACGTCAAATTGACGACGTACCCTTGGAAAATCAATTTGTTGATACCCGACCTATGAGCTGTCCCGTGAGAAGACCAACATTGTGGACTCTTCTTAAAGTATCGACCCGGACCAGCCTTAGCATGCCTCGCATGCTAATCCGGACATAAACTTTTCACCTCATGTGGATTTTTAGGAATCATTACTCTTTACCTCTATCCTCCTGAGGCGGAATGTGTCGGCCCGGATTATTTGAGAACATATGCTATTTAATACCATACCTTTATAATCTATTTCACCGTCGCCATCAACGTCGGCCTCTGTAATCATATCGTCTACTTCTTCCTTTGTTAACTTTTCGCCCATGTTCATCATAACTTCTCGGAGTTCTTCTGCGGTGATCGTCCCACTGAACAAGATTGATAACTAACCATTTACAGTCAAACTTGTGCTAAAGACCACATTTGTTTAGTAATTATCTGTCTTAAGCAAGCACACTTTTAATATCCCAATTACTTATTTTATTTTCTTATTTTTAATTGTTTCCATATAATACATTTCCATATAATACATTTCCATATTTTCTGACAAATGGCAGGGAGCCGGACTAGTATGGGAAAAGGATAAGATAGAAAATTTAATTGAAGTTGGAATTTGGCATTTTGCGATTTAAAATGCCTTAAATTTATTTTTAATTCATAACAAAATATAAATATGAAAACATTTTTCATATCTGGGAGAAACATTAAAATACCACCTGTGATCAAAGACCAGATTGTTCTCTTCCCATTACAATATGGGCCGTCCCGCGAGAAAATCAACATGGTGGACTCTGCGTAAAGTACCGACCCGGGTCAGCCTAAGCATGCCACGCAGGCTTACCCGGATAGACACTTTTCGCCTCATGTGGATTTTCTGTTTCAGGAATCACTACTCTATATATCTAGACGGAATGTGTCGGCCCGGATGAGTCTGCGCGGACAGCGCAGCCTGATCTGGACGATACTTTACGCAAATGCCATAATGTTGGTTTTCTCGCGGGACGGCTCATATGGGCAGACATTAACAAACAATTTACAAACAAATTCATTTGTCTTACTCTGTTATCTACCTTATATCAAGGTTAACCCTTTCCCACTTGCAAAAAAAAAAAAATTGTTTCCATAAGTTTACTTCATAATACTTTCCAAATGTTTGCCAACAGATAATTTCAAATTTATCTGCTCCAGAGTTTGATATGTTGGAAAGGGTTAAGAATTTCATTTCTAATTGTATGTCATTTGTATTTTTGAAACCTCTGATTTTCAACCATTCTGAAAATGGTAATAAACACTTTTCATTGGTACACGTTCGCGAAGCAATAACTCAGTTTGGGCAAAACAAAGACAAACTAAGATTACACGTGTTAACCCTTTCCCTCATACGACAATTATGCAGCATACGACTTTGAACATGTTATGTCAAGAAATAGAAAATCTCTATAATTGAATGGATAACCTATGACTAAAAATGGAAAACATTGTAGCAAAAGGAGAAATTGCTCGTTTTGAGCAATTTCTTCTTTTGTCACTATGTTTTCAAAGAGCCGTCTGCTGCAGATGCGTCAAAAAGCGCCTGTATGAGGGAAAGTGTTAAACCTGGTCACTACTGTTCTATTGCACACCATACGTTCGAGCATAATAATTAAGAAGTAAAACCCGTATGACCGGTGTTCTAGTTAGAACCAACATTGCCATACTATTGACAACGGTAGAACACATATGCTTGCGCATCCATCTGAAGTTTTTCTTAAAATTCCTTTTGATTAATGATCGAAAGTGCAGAACCGGATCGACCTACACGGATGATCTGTATCTACACTGATCACAAACACATGAAGGTTGGTTTATACCTGCCGTCCTTATCGAAAATTGCAAAAGCGTCTTTCATTTCCTGTTCCTGGTCTCCTTCCTCACTGAATCGTTTCGCCATCATCGTACAAAACTCCTCGAAATCTATCGAACCACTGCCTAGGAAAGTATGGATACAATATGAGTCTCTCGTCTAGCAATTTGGGGTCTTTATGCACTGCACTTGAGTCGTCCCACGAGAAAACCAACATTGTGGACTCTTCGTAAAGTATCAACCCGGATCAGCCTAAGCATGCCGCGCAGGCTTACCCGGATAGACACTTTTCGCCTTCTGTGGATTTTCTGTTTCAGGAATAGCTACTCTATACATCTATCCCCCTAAGACGGAATGTGTCGGCCGGATCAGTCTGCGCGGACAGCGCAGGCTGATCTGGTCGATACATTACGCAGATGTCTATCGCCGCAGCTGCATTTTGGGGGCATTTTGAGAAAACCAACATTGTGGACTCTTCGTAAAGTATCAACCCGGATCAGCCTAAGCATGCCGCGCAGGTTAACCCGGACAGACACGTTTCGCCACCTGTGGATGTTATGCTTCAGGAATCATTACTCTATACCTCCATCCCCCTGATACGGAATGTATCGGCGCAGGCTGATCTGGGTCGATACATTACGCTGAGGCCATAATGTTGGTTTTCTCGTGGAACGGCTCATCTGTGTACATTAGGGATTCAGACGAGCCTGTTCATCTGCACACCCTCACCAGAACGTTCACTGTCCGTCTACATGTACAATACAATTGACCTTTATAGATTCCCGTTACGAACATTCAGTACGATCTGACGCGACTCAAATGATTGGCGGAAATGGTTTGTATCGTTTTATCTGCAGACGCATTTTGACGCTTCTTAATCAGAAGACGTTTGAAAACATTGTGACAAAAGCAGAAAAGGCTCGTAATGAGCGAGTCTGCTTTTAGACAGTTCACTTATTCATGATTCCTGGGTCAACAAACCAGTACTAGACTAGGAAATGTGCCTTGTCCAAGAGCTCTCCATCATGTCAACAGCGCTGCGACTTGGGAATTCATGTTTATGAACTAGTTCTTTAAATATTCTGAAATTACAAAACGTATGTGTTGTAAGCAATCTAAGTTGACTGTTAAAAGAATGGTTAAGAGCGGTGATACGATTTACAGAAATTCAGCGAAATAAGGGGTTCGTTCTGTCGATAAGTTTGGATAATCAATTCAATAAAGGTTCAGTTTTATAAACAAATTAAGTCAATGTTACCATCAGCGTCCACTTCAGCAATCATTTCAGTTATTTCTTTTTCTGTTGGGTTTTGTCCTAAAGCTCTCATGGCCGTTCCTAATTCACTTGTTGAAATGGTACCATCGCCGTCTTTATCAAACAGCTGAAAGGCTTCCTTCATCTCTGTATTGGAACAAAGTAGAATGAATTAAAAGATACCCATATGTAATTGCTAGTTTGAATTGAAGCATATTTAACTATTTCCCGAATTCAAATGCAGTATATGCTGTATACTCGTACGCTATATTATGTATTGAGAACTTATGGTGGCATAGAACTGCCACCACTTACCAGGTAATTATGTTGAATATGTTCGTGAAATTCATGGCGGATTTCGCGTTACATACAAAATAACATGATAACTTAAAATTTATCGTGATGCCAGATTAACTTAACATGAATAATTTCGTGTTAGTGCTCTAAACTGCCAACGATTATATCTAGATAATTTAAGGATTTTCATGAAACTTGGTATTTATCATGAAAATATTCAACATAATTATCTGGTAAGTGGTGGCAGTTCTATGCCACCATAATGGTGGCATAGAACTGCCACCACTTATCAGATAATCTGATATCACGAAAACTATTTGCTAACACGATAACTTAAAATAAACGTGACACATAGAACATTTCGAGATATATTTTCTATTAAGTGATTGGCAGTCTAAAGCACTAACAGGAAAAAAAAGCATTTTAAGTTACATATCTGGTATATCAATGAATTTAAAGTTATCATGTTATTTTGTAAATAACGCGAAATCCGCCATGACTTTCGCGAAAATGTTCAACATAATTATCTGGTAAGTGGTGGCAGTTCTATGCCACCATATGAACAAACACGTGAAATGTAATAACCATCAATGCACGTAAACCTTCAACTCACATTCAGCAAAATAATAAAAATGGAAAAAAAAGTTTTCTTCCGAGAACGGGTTTTGCTTTGATATTTGAATATTGAACAACACAATGTTGAAGGTGTTTCTGAGAAAATAACATACCAACATTAAAATTCGGTGAAGATTCTACCGGGAATAAACTTGTTAACACTATCCCACAAATGAATGCATGAGATATCATAACATATATGAAACAGTGGATACTTGTAGGTTTCAGTGTAATATCAAGATACACTGTTTTTGAATGAATACCAACATATTATATTTGCATACGAAAAGGTACAACTAGGCATTTCTGAACAGTGTTTACTCAGATCAGCATTTATATCTGCACTTTTTTCATCCGGAACTACAAAAGTTGACAGAACCGTATACCAATAGTTCAACAACCACTATACAAGCGATTCACGACTCAATTACCAGCGGATAGAAAAAAGACGACTGTATAAGTAGCAAAACGACAACCGTTTTCTCAAGTGTTGGTACTTATGGAGACTGTAGAATTACTTTAATTTAATTTGATGTGTCTGATAGAACCGATTAGGATATCATTTTCTATAGCAAATGAGTAAGGGCAAAAGCGAAATTTATTTCCAGACATTCAAAATGAAACCTCGGATTGGCCTACAGCTCTAAACAAATATGGGTTTAAGTTGTTCACTACGAAATCAAACCACAGCGCATTACGTTATTTTAGAAATAACAAGCTTTGAAATATCAATGGTAAACAAAAGAAATAACATCACGAGAAATAGAAAGCTACTAAAGAGCTAGTATTTATTTTTCTTATAATGTTATTATTCGTCGTCTGCTGCATAAACAAAACAAGGTGTGTATATATAGGTAAAGACTTAAGGCTTAATTCAACTTGTTAAGAAATTAAATCATTTTTCCTTTTGTCAAATTTATATGAGTCGTTCCACGAGAAAACCAACATTGTGGACTCAACGTAAACTTTCGAAACGGATCAGCCTATATAAGCATGACACTTTTCGCCTCCTGTGGATTTTCTGCTGTTTCAGGAATCATTGCTCTCTCTATATATATATCCCCCTGGGACGGAATGTGTTGGCCCGGATAAGCCTGCAAGGACTGCGCAAGCTGATATGGGTCGATACCTTAAGCAGAGACCATGATATTGGTTTTCTCGCGGGACGGCTCATATGTTAATTATATACACACGTTTCTACGTCTTCAATCAAGATGTACTTACGCAGGTTTCGATTTAACCTTTTAGCTGATATGATATTCTACGAATTATTTAAAGCATTTGACTAAAGATATATATCATCTCGACCAGGAAAAGCCTACTTCGACCCAGAGCTGAAACATCTTGGAATATGGTATTATTGCCCGTTTTTAGTCGCAAAATATCGTCAGCTGCCTAATGCGTCAGAAGTCGTCCATACCGTCCATATCAGGTTAAGGGTTAATCCTTTAGCTGCCATAGGCAATTAAAATCCTTTGCAAACAATGCAGATTCATGTGAGCCAACTCGTGACGAGCTGTCTCTCCTGAAATCTACATTGTTTACCACTTAGACATTAGACTTTACCAAATATCCTGTTCGAAGAAAAATGTAGTAGTCCAATTTTTTACATGGAATATTCGATTTTTTGAAACTCGGTAGTGAAAGAGTTTACAGATATTCTGCTGGATGAGTGTTATCATCTGAATCTTTGTTTAATGCTAGACTTTAAAATAGGATCGGTGCTGACATGCGAATATGTCAAATGCGATTCACAGACAAGATGTATCTGAACGTTCTAGTTTTGAAACTCGGAGAATTATCCAGCATTTTACTTGACAATGATCGATCGTTTTTTCCGAACAAGGTATAATTTTCACAGGAGCAAGTTCGGGCATATTATGGCCATATCTTTGGAGTTTTAAGTTGTAGGTGAGATTGTGTACGTGCATTTACATGTAGTCTCGCTAAACAAGGATGCTAGCAACAGATGTCATTTACGTCTAGCTTCCCCTTCTGATAATGTTAGGTTAACCCATTCCCACACGCAACAAATCTTCAGACGACATTGAAAACACTGAAGCAATACTTGCGAAAATGTCGATAAACAAAAGTATATTTCTTATTAAAGGTGGAAACGTCTTGGCATTTTCTTTCAAGAAGAAGTCTGCTTCAAATGCGTCTAAATGCGTGTGTATATGGGAAAGGGTAAAATGATGCAAGCTTTGCTGAGAAGACATGTTGTGACGAATTATATACACCGATAATATAATCTTGAAGAATTACAAGCTTTATCCTTCATTCGTGACCCTTGCACCATTTTTTCTTTCAAATACATAAATAGCTTAACCGTATGACCTTGAACTTGAAGATCATTAACCCATACCCTATGGACAAGGTGTCAACTATTATGATATGAGCCGTCCCGCGAGAAAACTATATTGTGGTCTCTGCCTAAAGTATCAACCCGGATCAGCTAAAGCATGTCGCGCTGGCTAACCCGGACATACACTGTTCGACTCCTGTGGATTTTCTGTTTCAGGAATCATTACTCTATACCTCTATCCAGAGACATATAAACACTGTGTTTATATGTCTCTGCTCTATCTACCTTAGGCGAAATGTGTCGGGCTGATCTGACTAGATACATTGCGAAGAGTCCATAACGTTGGTTTTTCTCACGGCTCATATATCATTTGTGTAAGTGTTTATCAGGGGACGAATAGATGGGATGTTCAAAATGTTTAGTGTATTGAGATTACAAGGAATGTTACGTCGATGATTATCTAACCGGATAATCTTTATAATGAGATAGATATACACTGTATCCAATAAATAACCCTTTTCGTCATTTCAATTAAGGAAGTCGTTGACCAAACATGGTTGGGAAAGGAATAGCCACTACTGAAGTAATGAAGTTTAACATTGAAGATCACATTTAACACTTTCCCTAATATATACGCTTTCTGACGCATCTGCAGCAGACGGTTTTTTGAAAACATAATGACAAAAGAAGAAATTGCTCAAAACTAGCAATTTCTCCTTTTGCCAGAATGTTTTCCACTTTGACTCAAAGCTTATCCATTCACTTATAAGGATGTTCTATTTTTTGACAAATTATGTTAAAAGTCGTCTGCTGCAGAATTGTCGTATGAGGGAACGGGTTAACGTGTATTGTGAAATAAATTTTGGACGTGCTTGTGGATCTTTTGCGACTGTTTGTAGATGGAAAAAGAAAATTGATTGTGGGGTAAAGTGTGTCGAAAAAGGAGTAAAATCTGGAATGCCGAGGACAACAATGTGTGACAATGCTTGACAAACATGTATTGAAAATAACCATAACTTTTCACTTTGTATATTATGTCAGACATTAATTTTTCAATATGATGCTACAACTGTAGTCCTTGCTATTTCACGCAATTGTTGGTATTTCGTTTTTAAGGGGTCATTTTAAACATTGAACATTGAAAGTTATGAAGATGTTAGCCCAATTATTGACTGACAACTAGAAAAGGTACGTGTTGAAACTGCCAAAACATTGCTTAACACTTCTTTTAATATGACAAACTTTTGAACGGTTTTTGAACCAGTTGGAGGTTTGGAACAAGCTTTAGGCCTCCAAACCTGACAAATAATGTTTTGTATGCAATTTTGTTCTCTAGCTCTCTGTACAGAAACAATCAAAATGGGCGGAAGTCCGATTGGATGGTTCTGCCGTTATATTGCTTTGAACTAATTGAAAAAGTACTACGAAATTAACGTCAAGCCATATATTCGACTTTTGCTTGACAATACTTCAGCACACAGCTTTTACGACAAGCTCTCAGGTTATTTGTTCATCATTACTTTCGTAATAAACCAAAATCGGCCCAACGTGACGCTTTCCTAAAATAGACCAATAGACTTTAATTCTGCAACTTCTAACCTTGAATTTAATTTGTGGTCATCGAATGAAAAAACAACAACTGCGTAATCAGTGTTTTCAGGTAACCAACCACAATACATCTGTAACATCCCTCGTATACAATACTATGTGTAAGGACCGATTTTGCTTTGTGGCAATCCCACACTTTATCTTAAAAAGCGTTAACAAGTCACAAAAAAGCGTTAAACATACGGTAACATAATGATATATTTGAATTAACAAATATTGAAAATGTTTAAATTATTTGATGTAATGAAAATATTTAGATAGTTCAACAAAGGTGAAAAGCCATGAACCATGATTGTCAAATCGGCAGTATAAATATTTACATTACATAAAGTTTGAAATGCGTCGATCTTTACGAAAGGAGTTTCTAATGTTATTCAAAAGACCTCGGCCTTCCCAAGCAGCCAAGACTCATACATTTATTTTATTCTACTCACTGTTGTGTTCATACATTTAATTCTGGTAACTTGCAAACACAGTAGATCTTGGTAACATTATAAACAAACGGTAGCAGGTCTAGGTCGGATAATCGATAATACAAACCCCTTAGTTAACCCTTTCCCTCAACGACAATTCTACAGCAGACGACTTTGAACGTATTTTGTCAAAAAGTGGAAAACATTGTGGCAAAAGGAGAAATTGCACGTTTTGTGCAATTTCTTCTTTTGCTACTATGTTTTCAAAAAGCCGTCTGCTGCAGAGCACTTTAAGTGAAGACTTGTAAAAATTACTTACGTGTTAAAACATTACAAACTACTTCTACCACTTACTCGTTGTAACTTTGAAATGTATATTTTCAGGCATTAATGGAAAACAGGTTCTGAAATTCGTCCATTTACAGACACTTAGGTCATGTGTATAACAGAACCAGGATGTGCATATTTTCACATCATCGTTGTCTCTGAATTATATTTTATAATAACATATTTCGAACAGTATGCCAGATGTTAGTTTGTTTTATTGGTTTTTTTGCTCCGTTTTAACATTATTTCCGGTATATGAAGGCGATAGTGCACGTATCCATGATCCCTGGGTACACAAACCCGGTACGCCCGGTTCTACATCTCCCACACTAACCACTCGTTCAAGGCGGATTCCCAAACAGATATGTGTACATGTCGATTCCCTAACAGATATGTGTACATGTCGATTCCCTTACAGATATGTGTACATGTCGATTCCCTAACATATATGTGTACATGTCGATTCCCTAACAGATATGTGTAAATGTCGATTCCCTAACAGATATGTGTACATGTCGATTCCCTTACAGATATGTATACATGTCGATTCCCTAACAGATATGTGTACATGTCGATTCCCTAACAGATATGTGTAAATGTCGATTCCCTAACAGATATGTGTACATGTCGATTCCCTAACAGATATGTGTAAATGTCGATTCCCTAACAGATATGTGTACATGTCGATTCCCTAACAGATATGTGTACATGTCGATTCCCTAACAGATATGTGTACATGTCGATTCCCTAACAGATATGTGTAAATGTCGATTCCCTTACAGATATGTGTACATGTCGATTCCCTAACAGATATGTGTACATGTCGATTCCCTAACAGATATGTGTAAATGTCGATTCCCTAACAGATATGTGTAAATGTCGATTCCCTAACAGATATGTGTAAATGTCGATTCCCTAACAGATATGTGTAAATGTCGATTCCCTAACAGATATGTGTAAATGTCGATTCCCTTACAGATATGTGTTTAAAAACTTACCATCTTTTTGTTCTTGGGTAAGATCACTCTGAAAAAGAAATGGAAGCTTTTTAAATAAAATAAATATTTCTTTAGTTTATAATGGATAACGTTAATAAACGCACTGTTCAATCTCAAAATGTAATGATGAGATATTACCATTCGTGGCTTGAACTACTTCAAATAAACCACATATTTGAAGCAGATGAATTTAGAAAATATTTGAAAAGCTCTATAAATTAAACCGTATTGAAAACTCATAGAACATGTTGCATTTACAGGTAGGATGTGATTTAACGTCTAAATATAACCATTTGCGCTAACAATGACATGTAGTTTTGCATTGCTCCAATACACAGGACAAGGGTGAATGACAGGAAAATATTTTGTTTAAACATGTCCAAGACAAGTCTTGTCATATTTTCCAAATGAAGTGTCGGGTATTATTCCAGAAGAATAAATATTAGTTTTGCCAAAAGCTTCATTTCCTTCTTACGTATAAAAAAGGCACTTCGATCAAATAACGTTACAAATGATTTTCAAACAAAATATCAACACTTTCAGCTTTATGACAACATTGAAAGGTTAGCAAACAATACAGATTAAAGTGAGTCAGCGCCTAACGAGCTGTCTCAATTATAATCAGCATTATTTGCCTTTTAGTTATCAAAATATTAAAAATCTCTTATTGCCCGATTAAGAAAATAGAAGAGTAGACACTTCAGGAAGTTCGGCGCTGAACGAGTGTACGTTCAAAGCGAAAGGAGGGTTGTGAAATTAAAAAAAAACACATGGTTTTTTAAGTAATTATTTCTAACAAAAGTATGTGAATAGATTAATGATAATGATAGTTACAGCCAAACAAGGGCGGTAACTACAATGAGGGAAAGTGCTTCCTGTTTCCTAAACACCAAGTCAGTCCGAGAACTCTGCACCAAGCTTAATGTTGAATCTGATCCCTAGTCTCGGATACTAATAGTGAACAGCTTACACTATTTGTTTTTTCGAATTGTAGATTTAATTTGACAATGGATATTCAACAAACATACTCAATGATCTTCATACTTGGCACTCATTTCTTTATCATTTGCTCTAACAATTTCCCACATGCAAATTAGTTCTGCAGTAGAGAATGTTTTCAAACACAATAGTCATGCATGCAATTTTCAATATTGACACCCAGATGTTTTGAAAGCCGCCTGGCACTAATGTTTTGTATGGGGGTAAGGTTAAGACTATTTTCCTTCAATATCCTCTTTTATAATAGTTATAAAAAAAGAAAATTTGCTGCATCCATTATCTATGTTTAGTAAAACTGCATATTCGGTATGTAAGCGATCATTTCATATGATTTTAACTTTGTTATCCATTATGGTCTTATTAGATGAATATAATACTGAATTAACACAATTATTAAAACATCAAATTTTAGCAAAATAATCAAATATTTTAGGTTTTTTTCGAAAATTAAAGTCAAAAGAATGTTTGAATTAATTGCTAGCTTATGTATACGGCCAAGTAATACCAACTATTGAATTCGTTTTCTGATTTTAGACACTGCTACCCATTCTTAAATTTGCATTTGAAAATGGAATATTTCATAATTGTTCTGTTCGTCCATTGAGCAGAGCAAAGAAATAAGGCAAAGAGAATGTAACGCTGATATTCTCATAAAACTGTCATTTCAAACCGCGAATGAAAAATGGCTTTCGAATGAATTTAGTATAAAGCCTTTTATAACTTCGAGCTTTAGAAACACCACTTTGACTGTCTTATCATGAATACAAAACAACCCCCATAATATTACCCCTGACACCATATAATCTTGTAGTATGAGATAACGACGTGCTCCATGAATTCCAAACGAACATGCTTTATGACAGGGTTGAGATTAATTTCTGCTTGCGCATAGATGCAGTCTGATTGCATATGCTCAATATTGTAATAGTTACACACAGGAATTGATAGTTTTATGTGTCAGACTGTAATACATGTAGTTACAAACCTTTTTTTTTATTTTTACTTTTTATATATATATTAGACAATATATTCTGACCAGTGATTTCTATAATTTGAGAAAAAGTACAGTTGTATAGAACGAATAATTATGTCTGATACATTATTACGGATTAGACAAAAACGTTAACAATACATATCGCTTTGATGTTATAAACATCATTAGCGGGATATTTTCTAAAGATCACTTTATTCTAGCTGTTTTGTTTGTCTCACGTTTAATAAAAATGATTTACGGCATGAGAAAATCGATCTACGATATCCCCGAAGATGACGGGTGTAGCCTTTGCATCGCGCAGTCTGATCACGGTCCACTTTTCTCGCCAATCAGCCAAACACGAATACGAAGACACGCTTGAAGAACTGATATGACACTAAAAGGAGTTCGATAATCACTGTTATATACATATATTTCAGAACGTCACGCGAAAACCAACATTTGGATGTGTTAACATAACACGTATTAAGTATAAAATAAAATACTTTTATAGTCAGTGTTTGGTCATAAACGTCCCAAGGAGGTTTATATGATGCGTGCACAAATGAAAGTACGATCAGGTATTATTCTGATATATCTGATTCGAAGCGCAGGCTGATCTGGATCTTTCCATTCGCAAAGCCTACGAATGTCGACTTTCGGGCGATGTGACCCATTGTATGTTTTTCCTTTCATTAGATTACTGAATGATAAAACACACAGACTGTAACCCATTTGGTTAAATGACTAATGCTTATTTTCCAATACACCCTTCGTAAGCTAGATAGGTTATCCACGTTATAAAAAAAATACAATCATTTCTACGATAAAAAAAACATGTAACATTTTTTAAATATTTATAATCAATAAATACTAGTAATAATATATCATAAATAATGTTAACTTACCATGTTGATTAATTCAAAGTTTCTCTTTATAATAATTACTCCACCAGTGTGCAATGTTCTCGCTTAAGTAGTCACTACAGACCCAGTAAATGCCTTATGAATACCGAGGGCCGATAATCCGATTTTCTACAATATAATAGAACCTGACGACTATACTTATAATCCGGGCGATTATCGGATATTATCGCTTTCCCACTTGCAGACTCAACTTGACACAACTGCAGCAGAGGAATATTGGAAACATTGCGACACAAGGAGCCATTTCTGCTCATGTGAATTGAATTTTCTTTTATGCTTACCCGTGAATTATAGAAATGTCTCAGTGAATAATAATTATGACTTTTGCAGTGAGATTATGACTTTTCAATTGACGGAACTACTATTTTCTCCATGTTTTTGACAGAATTTTATGAAAAAAAATGAGTCTCAAAACGAGTAACAATTAACTTATAAATCGAGAATTGACGGTTACAATAAAGATGATCTGTGCATCTAACTCTGTGGTAACACATTGAATAGGCCCACTAGGCCTTTATTTAATGACGTGAATCATTACAAGTCACTGTTTATATTAAAATGATAGTTGCAGTGATTTAAAAATCTTATTGTGCCACTGGGTATTAGAATGAATGATTATCTGACACCAAAGAAACCCAGTAGTAAATGTCAGATATAAAAGAGTTACAAATAATACAAGGGAAACCACATATGATTGAAAGTACGTAAATTGGCGAGCTTTACTTCCCTTTACAAGTGACGTCATTGAATGAATACACAAATCGACATATTTCTCTACACGTATGCAAAAACCTGTACTTTACTGTAGATATATTGTTTTTTAGATAGTATATGCAATATCTTTCTCTAGTTCGAATGATTTTGATATTAATAACTATTGTGGATAATCGTACTTGAATGGCTATACTGAGGAGTGTTCAAATAAGGTTTACAAGGGAGGAACACGGGAATGAAGCTAGATTTTCATATTTAGCCTACACATTGTTCCTTTTGCGTTCTAGGCATGTTTGCAGGCATAGGCCTAGTATAAACAAATATAAGAATGTTACGAGTAACAGGCATCGAATAAATCAGATGTAACGTTATCATAAGACAAGAGTTTTAAAGAAGCCATATATTCTTATTATTTAGGAATAATGTACAACGCCTGTTTTCATCCTCAATAAAGATCTAGCCATCTTGTAAGAACACAAGATGTCGATCGAGTCGACCCGTTTTGACTTGTATTTTCTCTTCGCCGATAAGCGATATAAAACATAATTTTCTTTGCAAATGGCTTCCATCCAACAAATCTCCACAATATATTGACAAATGAAATAATTAAAATCCTTTACATTTAAAACATATGGTTAAAATACACAGTTGAATTTTTTTAGCGAGACCTTCCAAACAATTTTTCAAAGGGCGGATGAATTTCATACGCGCAAATAACCGAAGAAGGAGTTCCGTAAATATGGATCGCCCGGAATACGGTTTAAACTATAGTTTGTCACTGCAAATAATTCTTTTAAAAAAGTAACATGAGTTTTCATCAATATTACCTTTAAATATTAAACCAAACTGTCTACTTAAAAAAGATTACCTAATATGCCAACCGCATTACGCCAACTTTCTTGTAATTCGACTGGGACTACATACGAAGAATGAATTACAACTGGGGCTCCATACGGGGGAATTTATTACTTAGTCAGCATAAGTAATGTGACTTTTTACACCTCAGCACTTTCAGAAAACTCATTCAAAGCATAAAAGAAATAGGATAATAGTTTGTTTAAGTGTATTATCGAAATTTCTTTCATCTCGTGAAAAGCAAAGGGTTATATTTTCACTCGTGGCTACGCCACTCTTGAAAATATCCCTTTGCTTTTTACTCGATGAAAGAAATTTCGATAATAGGGGCACTGAAACAAACAATTATCCTCTATATAATATCTGTTTTAAATGATAATACTTTCATTTATAAAAAGTTTCAATAGTTTTCAAATATAATGTTCAATTTTGACTGCTGCAAATGTGTTGTGTGTGTGAAAGGGTTACACCTTTCTTACCCGATATAATCAACATGAGGTCTGGTACTAAAAATCTCCAAGTACTGTCACTAATGGACAATCATATCAAGTTAGTCAAATATACATTATAGTGATAGTCGCCATAAACGGACGCTGAACGAAGCTGAGATCGGTGAAAGCTGTGACTCTTGTTCGAAGCTATGACCAGTACGAGTTGTGACTCTCCTGCAAATCGTCTCAGCAGAACCCTCACTGTTTGTAAATTCAACCTTCGTCAGGTGATTATATGTTTTATTGCATCCCTGTTTTGGCATCACATTAAGCTGAATGGTGTGTTACGCCGCTTTCAACAGTATTTCAGTTATAGCTCGGCGTGTCCTGATGTACCGATATACCAGTCGTAATGTCATCCAATTATACCTGAGCTCGGCGTGTCCTGATGTACCGATACATCAGTCGTAATGTCATCCAATTATACCTGAGCTCGGCGTGTCCTGATGTACCGATACATCAGTCGTAATGTCATCCAATCATACCTGAGCTCGGCGTGTCCTGATGTACCGATACATCAGTCGTAATGTCATCCAATCATACCTGAGCTCGGCGTGTCCTGATGTACCGATACATCAGTCGTAATGTCATCCAATCATACCTGAGCTCGGCGTGTCCTGATGTACCGATACATCAGTCGTAATGTCATCCAATCATACCTGAGCTCGGCGTGTCCTGATGTACCGATACATCAGTCGTAATGTCATCCAATCATACCTGAGCTCGGCGTGTCCTGATGTACCGATACATCAGTCGTAATGTCATCCAATCATACCTGAGCTCGGCGTGTCCTGATGTACCGATACACCAGGCGTAATGTCATCCAATCATACCTGAGCTCGGCGTGTCCTGATGTACCGATACACCAGTCGTAATGTCATCCAATCATACCTGAGCTCGGCGTGTCCTGATGTACCGATACACCAGTCGTAATGTCATCCAATTATACCTGAGCTCGGCGTGTCCTGATGTACCGATACATCAGTCGTAATGTCATCCAATCATACCTGAGCTCGGCGTGTCCTGATGTACCGATACATCAGTCGTAATGTCATCCAATCATACCTGAGCTCGGCGTGTCCTGATGTACCGATACATCAGTCGTAATGTCATCCAATCATACCTGAGCTCGGCGTGTCCTGATGTACCGATACATCAGTCGTAATGTCATCCAATCATACCTGAGCTCGGCGTGTCCTGATGTACCGATACATCAGTCGTAATGTCATCCAATCATACCTGAGCTCGGCGTGTCCTGATGTACCGATACATCAGTCGTAATGTCATCCAATCATACCTGAGCTCGGCGTGTCCTGATGTACCGATACATCAGTCGTAATGTCATCCAATCATACCTGAGCTCGGCGTGTCCTGATGTACCGATACATCAGTCGTAATGTCATCCAATCATACCTGAGCTCGGCGTGTCCTGATGTACCGATACATCAGTCGTAATGTCATCCAATCATACCTGAGCTCGGCGTGTCCTGATGTACCGATACACCAGTCGTAATGTCATCCAATCATACCTGAGCTCGGCGTGTCCTGATGTACCGATACACCAGTCGTAATGTCATCCAATCATACCTGAGCTCGGCATGTCCTGATGTACCGATACACCAGTCGTAATGTCATCCAATTATACCTGAGCTCGGCGTGTCCTGATGTACCGATACACCAGTCGTAATGTCATCCAATTATACCTGAGCTCGGCGTGTCCCAGTCGTAATGTCATCCAATCATACCTGAGCTCGGCGTGTCCTGATGTACCGATACATCAGTCGTAATGTCATCCCCGCATACATGAGCTCGACGTGTCCTGATGTACCGATACATCAGTCGTAATGTCATCCCCGCATACATAAGCTCGGCGTGTCCTGATGTACCGATACATCAGTCGTAATGTCATCCCAGCATACCTGAGCTCGGCGTGTCCTGATGTACCGATACATCAGTCGTAATGTCATCCCAGCATACCTGAACTCGGCACGTCCTGATGTACCGATACCACAGTCGTAAAGTCATGCTAGCAAACCTGAGCTCGGCGTGTCCTGATGTACCGATACATCAGTCGTAATGTCATTCTGCATACCTGAGCGATATAAGTAGTTCAGTTATAGCTCGGCGTGTCCTGATGTACCGATGCATCAGTCGTAATGTCAACCCAGCATACCTGAGCGCTAAAGGAAAACAGTTTGAAGTATTTCGTATGACTCAACCGTGAACAGAACCGTTGTCATTTTTCCGAAGGCGAACACCCTTACCACTTCAACACGTAGACGGTCAAATGTTATATTGATGCAGAACCAACATATATACGACTGAGCTAATGAACAATATGATCAGAACCTACAATGACCAGACGTGCCAATGAGTACCTTTTGCTATGACCGTGGTGCGGGAGGTCGCGTGTTCGATCCAAGAACGTTGGGTTAGAATTACGATTGATTCACGGGTGTCAGTATAAATTTGGCCAGTAGTACTGGTACCGTACTTAGGAAACGACATACTATAAATGAAACATTGTTGAAAGCGTCGTAAAACACTACATGAATGCGGGTATTGAAAAACAAATGTGAAACTAAACAGATACAGAATCTCGTATGAGTATTTCTTACTACAAGAGCAGTAACAGGTTTCTGAAAGTGGGAATATGGCTAAGTGTATTATGTTATATTATAACTGCTACTCTTTACATGTAATTTGGTCACACTACGAAAACAGACGAAAACTTGACCCGAACGTGACAGGGCTTATTACTTTTTAAACACTTACAGCAAATATTATTTAAAGACGTGTACACGGTTGATTGATTGTATGGCGTTTAAAGTCGTGTACACGGTTGATTGGTTGTATGGTGTTTAAAGTCGTGTACACGGTTGATTAATTGTATAGTGTATAACGTCGTGTACACGATTGATTGATTGTATGGTGTATAAAGTCGTGTACACGGTTGATTGATTGTATGGTGTATAAAGTCGTGTACACGGTTGATTGATTGTATGGCGTTTAAAGTCGTGTACACGATTGATTGATTGTATGGTGTATAAAGTCGTGTACACGGTTGATTGAGTGTATGGTGTATAAAGTCGTGTACACGGTTGATTGATTGTATGGCGTTTAAAGTCGTGTACACGATTGATTGATTGTATGGTGTATAAAGTCGTGTACACGGTTGATTGATTGTATGGTATTTAAAGTCATGTACACGGTTGATTGATTGTATGGTGTATAAAATCGTGTACACGGTTGATTGATTGTATGGCGTTTAAAGTCGTGTACACGATTGATTGATTGTATGTGTTTAAAGTCATGTACACGGTTGATTTATTGTATGGTGTTTAAAGTCGTGTACACGGTTGATTGATTGTATGTGTTTAAAGTCATGTACACGGTTGATTGATTGTATGGTGTTTAAAGTCGTGTACACGGTTGATTGGTTGTATGGTGTTTAAAGTCGTGTACACGGTTGATTGATTGTATGGTATTTAAAGTCGTGTATACGATTGATTAATTGTATGGTGTATAACGTCGTGTACACGATTGATTGATTGTATGGTGTATAAAGTCGTGTACACGGTTGATTGATTGTATGGTGTATAAAGTCGTGTACACGGTTGATTGATTGTATGGCGTTTAAAGTCGTGTACACGATTGATTGATTGTATGGTGTATAAAGTCGTGTACACGGTTGATTGATTGTATGGTGTATAAAGTCGTGTACACGGTTGATTGATTGTATGGCGTTTAAAGTCGTGTACACGATTGATTGATTGTATGGTGTATAAAGTCGTGTACACGGTTGATTGATTGTATGGTATTTAAAGTCATGTACACGGTTGATTGATTGTATGGTGTATAAAGTCGTGTACACGGTTGATTGATTGTATGGCGTTTAAAGTCGTGTACACGATTGATTGATTGTATGTGTTTAAAGTCATGTACACGGTTGATTTATTGTATGGTGTTTAAAGTCGTGTACACGGTTGATTGATTGTATGTGTTTAAAGTCGTGTACACGGTTGATTGATTGTATGGTGTTTAAAGTCGTATACACGGTTGTTTGATTGTATGGTGTATAAAGTCGTGTACACGGTTGATTGATTGTATGGCGTTTAAAGTCGTGTACACGATTGATTGATTGTATGGTGTTTAAAGTCGTGTACACGGTTGATTGATTGTATGTGTTTAAATTCATTTACACGGTTGATTGATTATATGGTGTTTAAAGTCGTGTACACGGTTGATTGATTGTATGGTGTTTAAAGTCGTATACACAGTTGTTTGATTGTATGGTGTATACAGTCGTGTACACGGTTGATTGATTGTATGGCGTTTAAAGTCGTGTACACGATTGATTGATTGTATGGTGTTTAAAGTCGTGTACACGGTTGATTGATTGTATGTGTTTAAAGTCATGTACACGGTTGATTGATTGTATGGTGTTTAAAGTCATGTACACGGTTGATTGATTGTATGGTGTATAAAGTCGTGTACACGGTTGATTGATTGTATGGCGTTTAAAGTCGTGTACACGATTGATTGATTGTATGTGTTTAAAGTCATGTACACGGTTGATTTATTGTATGGTGTTTAAAGTCGTGTACACGGTTGATTGATTGTATGTGTTTAAAGTCGTGTACACGGTTGATTGATTGTATGGTGTTTAAAGTCGTATACACGGTTGTTTGATTGTATGGTGTATAAAGTCGTGTACACGGTTGATTGATTGTATGGCGTTTAAAGTCGTGTACACGATTGATTGATTGTATGGTGTTTAAAGTCGTGTACACGGTTGATTGATTGTATGTGTTTAAATTCATTTACACGGTTGATTGATTGTATGGTGTTTAAAGTCGTGTACACGGTTGATTGATTGTATGGTGTTTAAAGTCGTATACACAGTTGTTTGATTGTATGGTGTATACAGTCGTGTACACGGTTGATTGATTGTATGGCGTTTAAAGTCGTGTACACGATTGATTGATTGTATGGTGTTTAAAGTCGTGTACACGGTTGATTGATTGTATGTGTTTAAAGTCATGTACACGGTTGATTGATTGTATGGTGTTTAAAGTCGTGTACACGGTTGATTGATTGTATGTGTTTAAAGTCGTGTACACGGTTGATTGGTTGTATGGTGTTTAAAGTCGTGTACACGGTTGATTGATGGTATGGTGTTTAAAGTCGTGTACACGGTTGATTGATTGTATGTGTTTAAAGTCGTGTACACAGTTGATTGATTGTATGGTGTTTAAAGTCGTATACACGGTTGATTGATTGTATAGTATTTAAAGTCGTGTACACGGTTGATTGATTGTATGTGTTTAAAGTCGTGTATACGGTTGATTGATTGTATGGTGTTTAAAGTCGTGTACACAGTTGATTGATTGTATGGTGTTTAAAGTCGTGTACACGGTTGATTAATTGTATCGATATTTTACTCCGCTTTCAACAATGTTTCAGTTAAATCACGGCGTTTTCTTGGTAAGTTACCAGTACTACTGACACCGGCCAGTCAGTTGCAATGCTAACCCCAAAACTCTGAAATCAATTACTACCATCTTCAAAGTGTTTGGTATGACCAGGCCGGGGATCGAACCTGCGAAATCCCGCACTCCAGGCAGTCAATCTACCACTACACTATCGACGCAGTCTCGTGTACACGAGAATAATTATTAATTACTGCTATGATACTTAAGGTCTAACAATATTACATAATCGACAAAAGTACATCAACTGATGTATATAATTTAGAGGTGTATTCTGAGAATCTAACTAAGGAGTTCAATGTCCGTCCGACAGCCATTTTGCCTTATAGAATATTGTCGGCGAGGAATGGAGCTGTTTCCTTAAATGTATTTCTGCACTTAACACTATTCCACATACATACATACATACATACATATTTGGATGCAACTATAGAAGCTGTCATTTGAAAACAGTTTGGCAGAAGGAGAATTCCTTCCTGATACTGAGCAATATCTCCGTTTGTCACGCTGTCTTTATTTCTGTTCAATGACTAAACCTTTTGTTTAGAAATTTTCCATATTTAGGCCTACATGTTTTCAAAGTCGTCCTCTTCATTTCTGCTGTATGTGGATTAACATGTGCGTATAGAAACGATCCCGATACACAGAAAACTTGTATTGTGTCAAAGGATTGTAGAAATAATGTTTATACGCGAAAATCAAATACGATTATAAATATGCCGTGTCATGAAAAAAAGAGTCGATTTGCATAAACGGACTGTAAAACCTCGTATTAACATGTAGATACATGAAAACTTATACCCCTTTGTCCGCATATGTGTACTTAGTTAATCTTTCTAAGGAATGAGAAACAATTAGATATATAGACCATTTTCTCGTCCATTTGCATCGATTATATGTACATAGAAATATGTTTAAATACCCCGTTTTGAGCTATACGACTCTTAGATTATTATTTTATTGTATTTGTTAACTTTTGATTTCTATTGATTTTCCCATACAGTAGTCCGAGCATAATACCGGAATGGGTCAACTTGGCTAAACAAATTACGATGTATTAGACATTACCGCAACCTCATAGTATATAGGCCATTTCATAAGAAAATATGAACCGTCCCGCGAGAATACCAATATAATGTCCTCTGCGTAATGTATCTACCAAAACTGCGCAGTAGGTTAATCCGGGCCGACACATTCCGTCTCAGGGGGATAGGGGTATAGAGTAAAGATTCCTGAAACAGAAAATCGACAGAAGGCGAAAAGTGTCTATCCAAGTAAGCCTGCGTGGCATGCTTAGGCTGATCTGGGTCGGTACTTTACGCACAGTCCACAATGTTGATTTTCTCGCGTGACGGCTCATGTGTGTTCGTGTATTAAACTAGCAGATATATACTATTCCAATGACCCAGAAGATAAAGATCAGTGTCTTTGTGTATTGAACTAGCAGATATATACTATTACAAGAGAAAGTTGATGCAATGCATCAATGTCGCCGGATATCCATAGTGCAGTTATGCATAACACTAACATTATAGTAGTTGAATAAACAGTTATCAACTGAGGGGCATATTTGAACATCAGGGGTGGGGTCAAGTGAAAATGTATCATAACTTGCATTGTTTTGTAAACGAAGTGAATGATAATTGAAGCCTTTCATTGTTTATGATCAATCTCCATTCCAAAGTAGGTTGACCATACACGCAATCTAATTATTGATCATAAACAGTAATGGAAATGAGTAATCTTGCCAATCATTAGTCTTAGTATGTATACAGTGCTTTCATTAAGGAATAATTATAAGATTTGTGAATTCCACATACACTTTTCAAGATGTTTGTCAGAATATTTGAATTTTATTATTTTTCAATAAAACCACAAAACAGACAATTTAGGATGTGCATGCAATAGCACGTCATTTTACCTTTCCTCTATTAAAGTCAACAGTGGACACCTTTGCAGCAATCTACTTTTAAAACAATGAGATAAGGGTTAAATCGCTGAAGACATGAGTTTTCCCTTTTTATCAAAATGATATTAGCTTGGCATCCTAATTATATCATACTTTAACAAATGTTGAAATGTAGTCCAATATTTATAAATTAGACCACCTTCGAAATATAATATCAACCAAACAGCTAAATCTCATTGAAATTGTTGTATAATTTAAACTTAATTTCGAACATAAACTGAGCCCTACAACATGTTAATTTATTTTAATTATTTCCTTCCTTTTTTATAATGAAAATAACAAACTACTTATGTTTTAAAATTATATTATGATGATCGCCCTTGTGTCAATTATGCATAACAATATATAGATCGGAAGCAATATGCCTTTAGGGAATTAAATGACACATTTAAAATTGTCAAGGACGAAATAATTGTGTACGAAAGACTCGATTCTTTTTTATTCGCAGAGGTGTCGTTCTTGAAACTCTCTTTATAGGCAGAGAGTGTTCGTTCAAAGTAATTTTTATATTAAAACCAGTTTTATCTCGGTTTGTTCTTTTCTTCATTTGTTTCGAACCAAATAAACATTTTAAATCACCTATGATTTACTATTTGTAAGTGAGTGTAAAGAGCGGCTCTCTGCAAAGGAGATTGATCTACGCAGTTGGTATTCGCGAGTATGTAAACAAATTAGACTGTGCGAAGTAAAGGTTAGTAGTTATCGCATTTTGATTACATGTAGTATATAGTGTAAAATAAAGTATACCAGTTTAGCTAATAGGGACTGTTTTGTCTTCGTAAATAAAACAAAAAAACATAAATGCGAGTCAAAATAAAGAAACTGAAAATACCTAAAACATCGGAATATTTATTTCATTTTAGATGTGTCATTACTTAGTGTTTTTAAACAAACACAATTGTAATATGTTCAAGACATCTAAATGTGTTTCTTTCTAATAATAATGCCCCCTCCCATGTCATTTCCGAAAACCTATTAAAAATAGAAGTCGCGGGCTTCTGCCCGGCGACTAATAATGACCCAGAAGATAAAGATCAGTGTCTTTATGTATTAAACTAGCTAATAAATACTATTCCGATGACCCAGAAGATAAAGATCAGTGTCTTTGTGTATTGAACTAGCGGATTCCAATGACCCAGAAAATAAAGATCAGTGTCTTTGTGTATTGAACTAGCGGATAGATACTATTCCAATGACCCAGAAGATAAAGATCAGCAGCGCCTAAGGTCAGTCTGATAAAGACATTGCCAATTTGCCTTCAGGCCCTACAGCTCTATCTCTTTAGACGAAGGCTATCAAGCCATGGACCGTGAGTTCAAACCCTGGCTTGACCATGCAATTTTGCTGATGACTGACACAAGCCATTGTGTCTGGCGTCTCCAATGATCAGCTAGACGTTTATGCTCTAAGGTAGCCAGTCAATTGGGAATAATAATGCTTAGAATACTGGTGCTATCTGGAAACGGTTACACCTAAGAATCCTTAATTCAGTTTTGAATCGTCAATTAACTACAAATAATGTACTGGAGTGGGTTTCGGGTGGCGTGTTGTATTTTATGAAGCTGCTAATGCAATTGTCTTCTTCTTTGTTTGATTAATTTTACACAATGTCGCTTTACTAAAGGATTTAAATAATCTGCATTGGCCCAATAAATGAACAATAATACTAAAAGATTTATAATCGAGAAGCGACCAAAGTAGACTCAGGTCACCACTTAACGTTTGTGAAGACTAAAATTTGCATTCATGAAGAATAGGATTAAATTAGGCATACTATTTTGAATCTAGCATTGAGTGTTTTATTAAGTCTTATTATGGGAAATGGCACAAGTTAGCTTTTGTGAACAGTATACATCCATATCAGCCTGGGCTTCCACGTAGTCTGATAAAGATGTACAATGTTCACATAGTATTAACACACGCTTGTTAGAAAGTTCTGCCCACGTGTGTGGCTTCTGATAAGTCGGAGCCGATGTAAAGGTTGACGTGAATATAGACTGTTCAGAAATGCCAATGTGTGACTGTTTGCCACGGTTGGACTCTAATAGTCATTTATACTTATCACAGATTGTATATGAGACGTTCCACGAGAAAACCAACATTGTGGTCTCTGCATAAAGTATCGATCCTGATCAGCCTAAGTGTGCCGCAAAGGCTAATCTAAACAGACACTTTTCGCCTGCTGTGGATTTTTTGTTCATTAATCTTTACCTCTATTCCACAGAGACGGAATGTGTCGGCCCGGATTAGCCTGCGCGGACAGCTCATATGTATTATGTTAAGATTATGTGGTTTATGTTATAACATACGTAGATATAACATGGACGTATTCATGAACGGACGGGGGATTATCCCTATTACGGTCAAATGGATTATGTATAAAAGGCGAAGATATTTGAGCCGGTCTAAGATTGCCCTGTCTGCTCACAAAAGAAATGTAACCTGATTTGTCATGCAAACCACAATAACTCATTGTGTGGTCAGGTCAGCTAATATAAGAGGCCCATGAGGACCAGTATATCTACACTGCCATAAAGCAAAATAACCCACTTCCTATGTTGTCTGTCTTTTGTCAAATTAATATGACTTAGAAGGTCACCCTAGAAATGTTTATGTACCGGTTAGTTTTTCAAAATCAGACATTTAGTTCCTTAGGAAATAATTTTTCAGTGTGGAGAAACAACTTTTTCACGTGACACACAAATGGTAACATACACACAGGAAGTAGGACAACAGAGCACAACTCAGGCAAGTTATTTGCATATTTCTACGTTATTAACTCGCTCCCAAATAAGAGACCTAGCCTACCGACTGCACCAATTCATAAGCTTTCTGAAAATGTGCATATTGTCTTTCAGAACGTTTTACATTTTGAGAACATTCAAACAATATCTTCAAAAATTGGCATGCCAAAGTACACACTCTTGACCAATTTGTTATGAAAACGTCCCAAAATACCGTAACTTTTCGTTGCAAGTGTTTTGAAGTGGCCTTCTCGATGTAAAAAAAGATTCTAATCTTCTTAGATACTGAAACAGATATTTCTGTGGTTTATATATGTTCATGTCTGCACCTCTTCATATAATTACTACGTAATATATGATAGCATGTAAGGAACCAGATTACATTTACCACGTGCCTCTCTTGTTCATGGTTTCCGGTTTAACATACTATCGAACTAATAAAGCGTCTGAGGCAGGTAACCAATTCAGTTTACTGTTTAGACTAGATACAGAATGAATTTTGCTTAAATAAAAATGTACATACATTCAATTAATATACTGGCCTTTGTCTTTTGTTTTTAATTTGTAAAACTCACACATGTATATAGATTGTAAACGAGATGTTTTAAAAGATATGTGGTCACGCTGGCAGGTCTAAATGTTCTCCTTGTTCGGAATTTCTAAGTATCCATACAGGAAGCTACAGGAATATAACTGAGTAACTTATGAAATTATGACAGGGGCCAGAAATAAAGGAGAAATTCAATCAATCTGTTCCGCACGTATCAGAACCTACCCAGTTGTCAAAAGCTTAGAAGCTAATCGGTCCTCTTTGCACGATTGATTAATTCAGAAGTTTCGATCGGTCTGATCAGCGCATAATCATTATGTCAGCATGCCGATGGGTGTTTGCAGTAGAAACTAATTTAGTTTTTCTCCTTTTAATCGAGTTGAACACTTTATCTGGTAAGTGTACGTTGCCCACTCTACAATCCGTTGTTGTTTAGCAAATTAATGGGTTTCATTGTATACCCTCATTCCAACACAGAAAACAGCAGCAGACAACTTTGAAAACACACAGACAAAAATATGGCCTGTATCTTTTAATGAAAGTATAAATGAAAGTATCATCATTATGAGGCCACCCTAGCAGAGGTCATTTATAACGCAACAAGTTTTGAATAATCATGATTTTAGAATAAAGGTAGAAATTTAAGATTTGTTTATTTTGATAATGCAACCGTAAATGAATTTCAATTAAATTCATAAAGATCCCTCGTCTGGAGTGTGGGTGTTATTAAATAACAGTGATTGGACCATTCAACCCCCTTTTCCCATATTCTATAAATCTTCAACAGACGGCAAACATAAGAACACTGTCTGTACATGACGTCATAATTGTTTAATAGAGCTGAAACATTATAAGTAATTTCCCCTTGTGTCAAAATGTTGTTAAAGTCGTTTGCTGCAGATGCGTCAGAAAGCGTTTGTTTGTATTCGGGAAAGAGATAGTGGAAATATGGTAGTATTTCTAATGTCTGAGTCAGAGGTAGGGTGATATACTTATACTATATGCAAGCGGACAGTGAAGACTCTGATGAGGCTGTGCGTATGGACGTGCTCATACGAGTCTTAAAGTATTCGCAGGTGTATTTAGACACCTAATCGTTAAACGACGTTCACCCACATATATTTGAGCCTTTCCACGAGATAACTAACATTATGGCCTCAGCGTAATGTATCGGCCCAGATCAGCCTGCGCAATCCGTGCATGCTAATCCGGGCCGTCATATTCCGTCTCAGTGGGATAGAGGTATAGAGTAATGATTCCTGAAACAGAAAATCCACAGGAGGCGAAAAGTGCATGGATTAGCCTGCACGGCATGCTCCGGGTCGATACTTTACGCAGAGTTCATAACGTTGGTTTTCTCGTATTCGGATCATTTGATCTTGTATCTATCTATAGTGTATAAATAACATTAAGCACGCAATAGATAAACATTGTATCGACAGTTTCTCATTCATGTCTAATTGTCTGTTTTCTCATGTAAATAATTAACTAGTGTTTTTTTTATTGTTTGTAAATCTCTTCATTCTTACACCAAGACGATTCTTGCTTTATAAGAACACAAAACATATATATTAAGGACACAGTAAAACATGCTTATGTTAGTGTTCACTATGCATATCGCATTATAGATTGGACCAGTACAACACCATATATACCTTAATATGTTATACACATACAAAAACTTGTTTGAAATCAAGACTGGGATGTTTTAATGAATTCTGCGGGATAAGTGTTTATCGAGTAATAGCCTATCCCGCTTAGTGTTTGTGATGATGACCTTCAAGATGTAAAGCTTTGTAAGATACATGCACGTCTTACACGAACCATAACAAAATATATATGTCATTAAGTACACGTATATGGTATGTACATGTACATGTACGTCTTACACGAACCATAACAAAATATATATGTCATTAAGTACACGTATATGGTATGTACATGTACGTCTTACAAGAACCATAACAAAAGATATATGTCATTAAGTACACGTATATGGTATATGGTATATACATGTACATGTACGTCTTACAAGAACCATAACAAAAGATATATGTCATTAAGTACACGTATATGGTATGTACATGTACGTCTTACACGAACCATAACAAAAGATATATGTCATTACGTACACGTATATGGTATATGGTATGTACATGTACATGTACGTCTTACAAGAACCATAACAATAGATATATGTCATTAAGTACACGTATATGGTATATGGTATATACATGTACATGTACGTCTTACAAGAACCATAACAAAAGATATATGTCATTAAGTACACGTATATGGTATGTACATGTACGTCTTACACGAACCATAACAAAAGATATATGTCATTACGTACACGTATATGGTATGTACATGTACGTCTTACACGAACCATAACAAAAGATATATGTCATTACGTACACGTATATGGTATGTACATGTACATGTATTTCAGTTTCTCCATAGGCATCTATTTAATTGATAAATATATAGTTGTCAATGTATATCATATAAATGTATTCAACTGTGTATCTGTGAAAAAGCAAACGTAAGAGAATGATGCATGTTTTTTTTCTTTTTAATGATACATTCCTCTTTTTACAAATGTTCTACCGAAGGAACTTCTACCAGTGTCCAAATCGTTTGAATAGTAAAACAACTTCAGTAAACGATTATAGTAATGTCAGCAGGGTAAACGAGTTCATATAACAAACGCGACCAGTGAAGGCACATGACTTATGATAGCATGCATAGTCCTGCTGTAGTTTCGAGGAGCCATAGATGTAGGGGCAAGGGTCGTTGAGGTTTTATTCCTTTTTAATGTAAATGCGATGCAGTTACGCCGATGCAAATACCTCTTGTTCGTTCATTCGTATTTCTGTTGATTGTTTGATAATGTATCTGAGCACATTTTTCCAATTGGACGCAATGAGGCCTCGATTGAGATGCATTGGCGTAAAGGAAGGTATATTAATTATATGTTTTCTTCTCACCATATTTCACATTTTACGTAATTCATACGTTTCTGTCATCGAAAGCGTTTGTAATGTTTACACACACGTACATTTTTTGAATAAAAAGCCTGAATGGCAAATAATAAAGTCATACGCAAACAAAGAACGAACAAATACAAACATCGTTATACGTTTCAACGTTCAACCTTGTCATTATACTAGAATCTAGTAATGTGTGTACAGCACAGAGGTTCGATGCCTTACTTAGCTGTTCAAACTGCCAGTAAGAACTGAACGGAATACCAAAATGGACTGAATCACGACATCTTGTTGTATAGACCTATTACAGAACGAGTGTAAATGCATGGTTGGTATATTACAGATAGCCTTGTTTATCATTAACTATTATTTGATAATTCGTTTTGGACAATAAACAATATATGCCTGTAACTGCATCTTTTCAGATAGTGTTGTTTAGCATAAACATATATTTGATCATTCGTTTTGGAAAAACAATAAAGAATAAAGGCCTATAACAGAATGATTTAGCAGAATGTATGAAACAAGCTATCAGCTTATATTAATCATGCTCGATGTCTGTATCCTGGAGACTTAACCAGTACTCGCGCCGTTTGTATGACAACTCTAGAGGCCGAACCCAGGACCTTTAGAACGAGAGGCCCGCGGTCTACCACTGCACTACTGTTTATGATAGTTTTGTTTAACTTAACTTGTATTTGATCATTCGTTTTCGACAACTTTTGTTAAAATAAAAGAGCTTAATTGTCAAAGATAAAAATAAGTATTATTAACTCTTTCCGACATAAAACAAATCAGAAACAAGGGACTTCGAAAATAATATGGTCAACCTCTATACATACATAAAGGTTTATAGTTGAAACCATTGTGGCAAAAGGAGAAATTTCTCATTTCTTTGCCACGTTGTTTTCAAAAGTATCCTACCAGAGAGCCATCTGAATGCGGGAATTTTGTTAATGTTTGCGAATATCAAAGTTTAGTCTTTGCTCAAAAGTGACAAAGAAGTGGCGGACTCTGTGGGGCCAAGACTTCACGAATGAGCTGACTGTACTTGGTTAATATAAACCTACCACCTTCGAGTTAATAGTGTGATCAGGATCTTACATGTTCACCATTGAACCATAGACAGGGGCGTAGCTTTGCAATAATCAATGTGTAGGCCGTCTCGTGAGAAAATCAACATTGTGGACCATGCATAAAGTATCGACCCGGATCAGCCTAAGCATGCCACACAGGACGTACCCGAATAGACACTTTTCGCCTCCTGTGGATTTTCTGTTTCAGGAATCACTACTCTATATATCCCCCCTTGACGGAATGTGTCGGCCGGATCAGTCTGCGCGAACAGTGCAGGCCGATCTGGTCGATACATTAGGCAGATGTGTATCGCCGCAGCTGCATTTTGGGGCATTTTTAGAAAAAATGTGTAGGCACAGTGCCTAAAGCGAGCTACGCCCCTGCTAGATGCATCATGGAAGTCTTTGGAGAATTATCATTACCCGACTGTAGAAATATGTACGCTATTTCAGTTTGCGTTAAGGCGTGTACTTATTAACATTTTAATTCACTTTCGACATATTTTCCTGAGCGAGATATGACAAAGCCGAACATTCTATATATTCAGAAAATTAAGTATCTAAATATCATTCCTCTGTTGTGTTGTCAAAACTGCATAGTATCAGAATCCACCCCGTTGTCTCATTAAGACGGAAGTACCAGTAGCGTACTTTCAATATTAAACATTTCCAAAATTGTTTCTCTTCTTTTTCTTTTATATAGACCAAAGAATATTTGTATATATATAAGTAAACACAATAGCATTGCCAGTAAGTAATGGCTAGCATGACGCAGAACGTAATTTATGTTCGACATCAACACCAATCACATTTATTTTTATTTATTTCACATATCGAAAAAAGGAATCGGATCTATAGACATTGACAGCCTATATAACGATCTGAATATATAAACTTAACTTATCAAAAATCCAGAAAACGAGGACATTCTGTTTGCCGAAGCTCCATCTATATCTTCGTCAGACCATCTGTAATTCTGAATATAAACAACTTGTCCGACTCTTAGGTGCAACACAGCAAAGTTACCTCCCTGTGCTTCATGGTAAGTATGGTATGTGTCCGCGATTCCATCTAGCTGATTGGCGCCATCAACACTTAATCTGGCAACCAACTGTCTGTCACCGGTGTCTTGACGATTGTTGACATAGATGTAAAAACTAAAGGCGTAGAACCCTTCGACTGGACAAGTGAAATAACCTGTAAAATGTCACAACACCAACATTTGAAAGGTGTCCGTCCATGTTTATGTGTTTAATGTTGACCCTTGCGTGCCTGCATTTGCAAAATGTCCCATGCGTCTTTAATGAATGCAACAACTGCGATGCATAACGCAACATTTGTTTGACGAATTTCATATATCCTTGTGTATCCGAATCATTTGAACTAAAGAATTCAAAGAATTCCCCCTTTCTATTCGAATTACCCTAACTAAAAAGAACATAACACAGCGAAAGAAAGGGAAATATGGAAGAAACATGATAGAAAGAAAAATTTGTTTAATTTGCCTTTTCCCTGATATGGTGTTTAGGAACTATTGTATATCAAGGTACGTGATGGAGACAAAGAAACAACTTTGCATAGCTTAAAAAAAGGAATTGATAATTTCAAATATGATTGACACACACTGCGGTATCTCTCATCCAATGAATCGCTGAGTTACCGACTCTGACGATTCTTACCTTTTCAGATACACGAGGGCTTTACATAATTTAATTGATGTTTTGATAATGATAACTGCTGTTACCTGTGATTGGATTGTATGCACTGCCTTCATTCAAAAGAACTTTATCATAAACTATTGGTTGGTCGATGCCTAAGTGTGATATCAAATGGTCAATATATGCTGTGAATCCAACAAAGCCCTCATTTGCACGTTTAGCTGAAAGAATAAAATATCACCAAATATATAAACAAGTAGAACAAACGCTGCGTTCCGTCAGGCAATTTATCAAAAATGTTTCAGAGCTATTCCTTTGTTGTCCTCGACAATTCTCGTCAGTACATGAAAATATATTTACATGAAGTCCTTCTTTTAAAATGATGTTTTCTGTTAAAAAAAGCAACTGCAAAGATTAACCCAAGAGTTTACCAAAAAAGAGTACTATTGGCACAGTACTGCTCTAAAAATATCTGACCACATTTAAACATATTTAATATTTATAAAGAAATAAAAATAGTACAGTATTGATATTGTTTGAAAAAAAGTTTGGTAAAATGACAATATACTAATTATAAGTATTTCTTTCAAACATGGCTTTGTATCAAACTATTGATGCATTTGAAGCTGCAGATAAAGCGTAAATGATACCAGATTTCGCCGATTCTGCTCTGACTATTATAGGAGGCCGATGCACAATAAACTAATAAATGAGCCGTTCCACGAGAAAACCAACATGTATCAACCGAGATCAGGCTAATCAGGGCCGAAAAATGCTTTCTCAAGGGGGATAGAGGTATAGATTAATGATTCCTGAAAATCCATGGGAGGCTAAAAGTGTCTGCCGACTTAGCCTGTGCGGCATGCTTAGGCTGATCCGGGTCGATCTTTTACGCAGAGTCCACAATTTTGGTTTTCTCGTAATCGGCTCATTAATATTGATGCACCCAGCCTATTCAACGCTTAACGGCCCCACCATTTCTACCACATCGATTAGTAACATCGCAAGCAAAACCTTCTGTTTTTGTTACCAAATCGAAAGCAATGAAACAAGCCTTAACGTGAAAGTGCATAATGCATTTCATATGATTACAAAGAATGGCGATGATATTTTTATGAAAGCTTTAATAAAACAGGGTATGTTTCTATAATATCGGATTTAGTAGATCGACAGCAATGTCAAGTAATGCCTTTATGTAATACCGTCTGTTAAGGCTAAACTAGAATGGAGTGCTCCGCGGAGCACGTGTGTCACCAGCACCTGCTCATTGAAAGTGTGACGAAAAAGTGTGACGGACAGACAGACAGACATACAGACGGACGGACAGACACCGGAAAAAAGAAAAAGTAATCCCTAAGTGCCTACCATGCTACGTAGGGTGACACAACAAAATATGAAAATGTTTATTCCAAATTGATTCATAACAATTCTATTGAATTTAAACTTTGTGATACTTGCAACGTTAACGATTTTTAACTGCTATTTTTTTGTTGAATTCTCCTTAATGGAGATCAAAATCTTTAAGTGTTGAAACTTCTGCAAATATTGCTAAAAGTGACAACAAAGTTATTAATAAGTAGTTCAAAACTATTTCTGCAGTAAATGTTGTAAACGGTCAATTGAAAGTCATGAAAATGTACCCAATTTTGGCTTACTGGATATGTTTACCCAGTAAAATGGAAACACAAACGATCAATATTTAGATGTCAATAGTCTGAAAATTATTACTCTAATTTTATCCCAGAATTATGATTCTTATATTTCAAGACAACTCTTAAACAGTTCTAAAACTTTGACCATACTATTTATTTTCTGGATTTCAGCACCTTTAATATAACACGTGCCTGTAAATTGTCGGTATTTCTCATCAAACCGTAATTATGACGTCTGTTTTATGAAGACACACATGATTGATTAATCAAGAAGAGTTGAAATTTGATAATTTTCTTAAAGGTCAGGTTAACATTGTCGCGCAATTTGTAGTTTTGGCTATCACGTCCTTGCAGGTTTGAATCGTTTATATAAAGACTGCATATTTTATGATATAATGAATACCTCGGAGTAAGCTCGATGAAGGATTGTCCTGATCATCGTGTGTTGTCCTTGGAGAGCAACTAAAAAATAATATGAATACCAAATTAGAACAAGACGAATTTTGATGCAAAGCCTCAAAGACGCCGCGCATGATTTTGAAGAATGACTTAAAGGAAGCAGATGCAGTTCAGTACATTTAAATAACGTGTAAACAGACAGGATGTAACTATTTCGAACAAGAAGGCCCAATGTCACATTATTTTAAACAAGAAGACCAAGATGTGCCTACACTGCTCACCTGGCTACCATAGGGCATATACTAAACAGTTACTTAGTAAGGGTCAATTTTGACGTAAGGATAGACGTTTTATATGCTGCGATCTATGTGATATTCAGCATGTGGAGTTCAGCCGTGAAATGTCAAGTTTAGTCCTGAAACCATTTGGTTTACAGTTTTCTTAACATTGACTGCAACTTTAATGTGTCATACAAGCTGAAGTTTCTTATTTTTTCACCAATAAACGCCTCTTACTAGATCAATTAGATATAAAACACACAGGTACTTAAATATTAACATATATTAAGGTTTAATGCCTCTAGTTATAAGTTAAGTATGACACAAGCTTTAGTAGGAGTGCGGGAAGTTTATTCTCCTTCCAGTTTAGCAGAAGTATGATAACAAAGACGGGAGTATATAAACAAAAAATACGATGTAAGTTTAGAAAATTTAAATGTAATTTTATATACATGTATTAAAATAATGTTTGTGATCTTTTAACCATTTTAAGATTTAGCAGAGAAAGTGAATTGGGAAGTTATTAGAGTTCCTTGTTCGAACATGCCAATGGGATTAACTCGAGAGTTATCACCCTTCTAAAATTCCATTCTTAAAATAGTCGATTGTGTAAGCGATTTAAAGAAAGTATCAGAATTGAGTATTTATAAAATTAAAAGAAAAAGTTCACATGTAAAGTCAACATATAGCAAGAATACAATGATGTGAATGAACAACTGTATGGGGAGGAACGTTTTAAGTTTAGAAATACAACAGAAATAAATAGGAAAAAACATCCCCCGAAACTTTTTTTCTGAGCTTTGCTGAATCGAGTCTTCAGAGCTGTAAATCAAACAATTAAAAAAGCGTAGCCTTGGAAGTTACGGAAAAGTGCACTCCGTAAACCTACCTATAAAAAAGCGTAGCAGGAAGTTGGGGAACAGTTATTAAATAAAAATTAAATGTGTCTAAAGTTTTGTAAGAACGTTAGAAGACATACGTATTTTGTATCTTGTTGTTTCTTAAGTCAGTTAATACAATTTATTAATTCATAAACGTTGTTTTTTTCTAACATATGGCAGAGTTTTTCTTTACAATGATTATGTTGGTTGCTCCCTTTTTGATTACGTCACCCCATGGTACAACATTGAAACGTATCCCATACTGACTCCGCGCTTCCGCGCGGCGTCAATGAACGTAGGTATATAACTTTTATATGCTTGATAAAGCAAAACATTATCAGTGTGCAGAAAACCATATAATCAATGTAGCATCTCGTACCAAAGGTACAAAGTTCAGATCCCGTTTGGACAAGTTCGGTCTTAGGGATATTTTCCACACACACCGCGCGAGTCCATTAAAATACCGATAGAGTAATTCATATTAAATAGCCGTCATATAATTCATTTGGACAGATCTACACACTTGGATTAATATACCACGATAACCAATTAACCATCCAACTAACATACACAAATAGACTATCATCAACAAATTGCTGAAAGTATCTGTCAAAATTAAATAACACGTACGGTAAACATAATTTTGGGCTAGTTGTCTCAGGTTTGGGACGAGTTTTCTTCGGGGCGACTTTTGTTGAATACCTAGCTAATACCAAACTCGGCCTTTAAGATGAACAAATATTATCTCAAATCTGAAGTAAACGTTTTCATGTGCTAATTTTGCCAAATAAAACAATTGAATTTTATAATGAACACCGCTTGCAATTGTCGATCTAGGAATTGTCATTTTTCTTGTAACCAGGAGCTATGTAGCACATGTTTTTCTCCATCTAAATTAACATAACAAAAAACGAGGAGAAAACAAACGTTATTCTTTCAAATCAATTTTAAATATAATGGCATGAACTTAGGTTCATTTAATTCTTGCTACAGTAACATTTATGTATAAATTCCCCCAAATAGAGATGAATTCCGTAAAACAATATTAAATAGTTTACCTTGTTTCTAATTCGTCTAAACGTGTTTCTAATAGACGGAGTCGGTCTTTTAGATAAATTGTATCATCAGCATCACCTGAACGGTTTCTTGGGGCTCGATCATCACTGAGGCGGCCAGCTTTGACTTGACAGTGATAGCTGACCACGACCAAGGCAGTACACACAATAATTGATGTTTTCATCGTGAAATATATTCTGTGTCTCGTGTTCTCTTTCTTTTATAATACAGATTCAGGAAGTAATTATTCGGATTCGTTTGTTTTGTAGCAACCCACTTATTCGTTTGCTTTTTAAGTCTTAATTGCGTAGCTACAAATATATTTGATACACACAATGTGCCAAAGACACCAAATGAAGTACATTCATGTGTCAAAGATAGGCCATATCTATTTATCTATTTTTTGATTGCCATAGCAGGTCCTTCGTACTTGTAGAGAATTTGAAATTGTTACCGGTGTGATATCGTGTTTTAATAGGAAAACGTTTCTTTTAAAATAGTTATCAGCACGAAGGCTTTAGGAACACTTGCACTTTATTAGGCTATCTAATTTTTTTAGGTTGACACAGATGAAACTGATTCTCCATTTTGATAGTTGCAGTTTGAAAGTACAGAAAAGGATGGCATATTGAGTTTGCCCATTTATAGCAGGTTCTTCGTACTTGTAGAGAAAATGGGTTCGTTTCCGGTGTTTAAATATGTTTAAGCACGAATGCTTTATGAACACTAACTTTATTAGGCTATGAATTTTTTAATGGCTGACACAGATGAAATTGATTCTCCATTGTGGTAGTTGCAGTTTGACATGATAAGTACATGTAAATATTTATATTTGAGCATCCATGTTAAACATATACTTTATTGACAAACGTTGTTTTATCAGACAGTGAACATTTATTGGCTGTTATTTTAGGTCTCTGGCTAGGCGACAGAGTTTTAAGAATTTTGAGGAATTGTACAAAATACAGTTATTTTAGCAATGTATTCGTGGCCATGCGATAAGGGTAGGCGATTTTTGGCCGGGCGTCCTGGGTCTGATTCCCGATCTCGATGGGCATGATAGCGTGCGCAAAGCCAAAGCGCATGCTCTAGTCTAGAATTGGTCAGTCACACACATATCGTAAATAAGTGCTCCTTTACCCTAAATATAAATACAATACTGTTGAAAACACAATAAAACAAAAAGTGTTTACAATTGACATCCACGTCAAAATACTACTTTTAAAAGTGACCCGTCAAAAGAAGACGTACAAAACTCACAAATGCACAGAATCTTTATTCACCTACCAGTCATTTTGATAAGTGCCATATTCCTGCAGCAATCAAGTTTATTTTTCAACACTGGTTCTTGTTGACATTATACCTAAGGTATTGTCAATTTTGGATCACTTTTCGTATATTTGAATCCAATCTTTTCGCCAGTCAGGACGCTTCTAACTTCGGATGAGAGTCCTATTTCATTGAACAGACGAGAAAAGGAAGTGAAACTTACTATCTACATGGACTGATTTTACACATAAATTCGCTGTCCACATATGCAACCATGAAAGTTTCGTACGGTTATATGGATCTGATGACTCCTATTACGGGTCGGCTCAGATGGACCTTTACGACAGGCAATCACATTGTCAAAATACCTTTATTACACGGCAATATTAACTCATTGTGACAATAAAAACTTTTAACTTTCAAAGGAAACAAGAAATATCTTTAAAAAAGATAAACGGCGAGAGAGAAAAAAGAGAAAACACTAAGAAATGGAACATGCGCATATTATTTGACTTGAATATCAGAAAGGTTCTATGTGTTCACCAAAGGCTAATCGGCCATCTCCATCCAGCTTCAGTTTCTATAAATAGATTAGCAAGGCCGAGAATACGCCACATGACTGGATATTACGCGAAGCTCCCAAGAGGTGTATGAGTTTCAATTGACGATAACTAACTGAAAACTTATCATGTTTCTAAAATAATTGCTATTTTGCTCTTAAATATTATATTTCATACGTTTTCACTGATTTTTATTTCACTGAAATTTATGTCTTAAGGAAAACAATTAAAAGTTAGTATGCAGAACATTTCATTTTGAAAATTCATCTTATTAGTGCCTCTCGTAGGATCGCCAACTTAACTATGAACCAATCAAAACGTTTCATATCCTTTATTTCTTCGATATTATTCATTAAATTTAACATTTGAATGGTCTACAATCTAGATCATTTGTTTAACATCTAGGTCAAAACTAAGGTTAAACAGCTATCGCCGAAAGAACACAAGAACGTTGCGAAATGCTAGAATTTCCCTATTGGCCGTCGCTTCAGTATACACGATTGGTCAGCATGTATGTCAACCGCCGATAGTTGTGTTGGATGTGAAAGTCGTTGATTTTAGTAAGTTCGTGCTAAGGCAATAATAATAGCATTCACAGTTTAAATACAGAAGACTATATTCAAGACAATTATGATGCTGAATCTTCGTTAAATGTATAAAGATACATTTTTGGAAAAATGATAACGTCACTGTTGTGGGTAGACATGTCGAAGAAACACAACGAAAATTCCAGTGTAAACAAGGTAACCTGTGGACTGCTGGGATTAAAGGGTCTATGTTTGGTACATTTTCAACGAAAGAAGACATTTCACGAAGGAAAAAGATGATGGTTCCATGTGTTTTGTCAAATGAAATATAAATTTGTACTTAAAACAATAATACATAATTTCTGCTTTTAATTTGTGTTTGTTTATTGAATCATTGCAGTGACAGATATACACTCAAACTATTTATATTTAGAAAAGTGGTTCCGGCTATCACTTCATTTGTAAAAATTAACTGGGGTTTTAAAGATAACCCGACATGTAAACGCAAGCGTTATATATCCGATAATCTGGTAATTGTAAGATAAATACAATTATCCTGATCTACTCCCGCACTCGGTAGAAGTTTACTTGAATATTGACACGTCCTTACATATTGGCCAAGTGATTAGTATGGATGAGTTTAATCTGGTTTGTTTACACATGGATAATGGCGGTCATAGTTATGTCATCGCAATGCACATTTCCTTTCCTAATACTGGTTTGTTTACACAGGGATAATGGCGGCCATGGTTATTTCCTAATACTGGTTTGTTTACACAGGGATAATGGCGGCCATGGTTATTTCCTAATACTGGTTTGTTTACACAGGGATAATGGCGGTCATGGTTATGTCATCGCAAGACACATTTCCATTCATAATACTGGTTTGTTTACACATGGATAATGGCGGTCATGGTTATGTCATCACAAGACACATTTCCTTTCATAATACTGGTTTGTTTACACAGGGATAATGGCGGTCATGGTTATGTCATCGCAAGACACATTTCCTGTCATAATACTGGTTTGTTTACACAACGATAATGGCGGTCATGGTTATGTAATCGCAAGACACATTTCCTTTCATAATACTGGTTTGTTTACACAGGGATAATGGCGGTCATGGTTATGTCATCGCAAGACACATTTCCTAACCTAATACTGGTTTGTTTGCACATGGATAATGGCGGTAATAGTTATGTTATCACAACGCACATTTCCTTTCATAAACTATTTTGTTTACACAGGGATAATGGTGGTCATGGTTATGTCATCACAAGGCACATTTCTTTTCATAATACTGGTTTGTTTATACAGGGATAATGGCGGTCATGGTTATGTCATCGCAAGACACATTTCCTTTCATAATACTGGTTTCTTTACGCAGGGATAATGGTGGTCATAGTTACGTTTATCGCAAAACACATTTCCTTTCCTAATACTGTTTTGTTTACACAGGGATAATGGCGGTCATAGTTATGTCATCGCAAGTCACATTTCCTATCCTAATACTGGTGTGTTAACATATGGATAATGGCGGTCATAGTTATGTCATCGCAAGGCACATTTACTTTCATAATACTGGTTTGTTTACACAGGGATAATGGCGGCCATGGATATGTCATCGCTAGACACCTTTCCTTTCCTAATACTGGTTTGTTAACTCAGGGATAATGGCGGCCATGGTTATGTCATCGCAAGACACATTTCCTTTCATAATACTGGTTTGTTTACACATGGATGATGAATAAGTGTTCAGTCGACCTTGTAAAAATGCAATACGATTGTCAACGACATACAAACCCGCTCTAAGTGAAAACTGAAACATACATATGGACACATATTTTCTATTTAGAGGAACATCAAATGTTGTGTGTAAAACAGAGATTGTGATATATCCTGTTAGTTACTCAAAGTTTTAAAGTAGATTTGCATGGATCAATCATGTCATTTGCAAGCATCCTGAATTTCTGAATGAATTCCGAATCGAAGTAGAAATATTCACGAATTACGCCAGTCACAACATTATTTGTTTTGTAATAATTGTGACGCTTTAACTATCGTATCACAAATGCTAATTAGAAGAGGGAATGTTTACGCTGTATACATAGTGAACATAACATTAAAGTCATAAATACTGATAAGAAGGGGGGGGGGGGGGGGGGGGGGGGGGGGGGGAAATGTTTTTGTTTAAAAGAAATGTTTACTCTGTATACATAGTGAAAATAAAATTCCTCTTAAATGGCCTAAATCACAATTTTGATGTGTTGGTACTGGAGATAACATTTTAACATGTACCCTCATTTTGACGCATCTGCATGTTGAATAATTTCTCCAGTTTTAGCAGTGCTTTCAACCATACTAAATAATTATAGATTTACTTTTAATTTTAATTTTTTTCTTTTTAGATTTTACTTCCACGTTTTCAATTTTAACATTTTTTGATTCGTTTTATGTGGAACTGAGTTATATGGGTCGCTTCCTGTATAACAACTGTATTTGATTTCCTCATTTAAGAGCTCTTTGTCGTATATTTTAGTTCGACCTTGATGCGCTATAAATCCAATACATCCTTCGATCTGGCGCATAACTTACACCATGACAGCACAAACATGTTTTTGTTTAAAAGAAATGTTTACTCTGTATACATAGTGAAAATAAAATTCCTCTTAAATGGCCTAAATCACAATTTTGATGTGTTGGTACTGGAGATAACATTTTAACATGTACCCTCATTTTGACGCATCTGCATGTTGAATAATTTCTCCAGTTTTAGCAGTGCTTTCAACCATACTAAATAATTATAGATTTACTTTTAATTTTAATTTTTTTCTTTTTAGATTTTACTTCCACGTTTTCAATTTAACATTTTTTGATTCGTTTTATGTGGAACTGAGTTATATGGGTCGCTTCCTGTATAACAACTGTATTTGATTTCCTCATTTAAGAGCTCTTTGTCGTATATTTTAGTTCGACCTTGATGCGCTATAAATCCAATACATCCTTCGATCTGGCGCATAACTTACACCATGACAGCACAAACACACATGCAGTGAAGATCTCGTAATTGGGTAGTTTACATAACCCACAAAGTACATATCCCTTTAGATACGCATAGCTTTCTAATATTTAGCAATTTGAGAATAATTATTTTCTGTCAAGTTTCATAAGGTGGTCAGACTATTTCTAGCAACAAACTATTATGATCGTTTTTTTGTTCAATTGAAAACGTTTTCTTCAAAATAAATGTAAATTTTAATTGTTCAATGTTGAATCCAAATCATTCACCAATTCACACTGGTTTCATTCATATTTCTTACATCAGAGATGTTTCGTTTCTGTTTCTAGGCCATATTGAAAATTATCCACATAAAATTTAAAAATATGTAAACAACAAAATGTTCGACAAAATCATTAAGTGAAGGTAGACCTAGTGCCCTTATTGCAGGATTATGAACACATATGTATATTGAAAAACATATTTAAATACACATAAGCTGAACGTCTTTTCCTGGTATGTCAAAGGTCAAAATCACATTGAGCAAAATAATAAGTTTTGACCTTTGATATGTCAGTTTCAGAAACTTCTCTTCTACCTATTATATTTTATTTATTAGACGAAATGAGCGGACTTTGAAATGTAACACACAATGATACTCCTCTTTACCAATACTTTTAGCTGAAGTTAAAGTGTGACAGAAACACGACCGAGAAATGTTCTATTGGCGTTACTCTGCTTAAAACGGCAACACAAAGACTTGCAGATGAGCCACGTATATTGACTTTGGGTCTAATACTACTTTTACTACTACTATTTTTTTTCTTTTACTATTACTAATACGTCTAATACTTCTACTTGTATAATAAATCATCATTTTCTTCTTCTTCTTCTTCTTTTTCTTCTTCTTCTTCTTCTTCTTCTTCTTCTTCTTCTTCTTCTTCTTCTTCTTCTTCTTCTTCTTCTTCTTCTTCGTCACATTCTACTACTTCTTTTACTACTTTTTCTTCAACTTCCTTTGCTGCTATTGCTGATATGCAATGTTTCTTAATTTATATATATGAAACGAGAGAGGATAGGTCCATGTCTTGTGTGTATGGTATGGATATTTATGTCCCGTTAAATCACAGCTCACGTTTATAAACAATATGCATCTTATAATAGAATCAGAAACATTGACGCACTCTACTTTAAGAATCTACTACTTTTATTCATACAAATGATTATATTTTTAAGTAAAAGAAGGCAATGAAAAGAAGAAGACATTGTTGTAACGTTGTAACAGTGTCTACAACTATCTTGACAAGAATCTCTGTTTTCGCCAATGCTTTCAATTGATGTTTTCAGCAGCAGTAGTACTTATAATTTTGGAAACTATGTTAGAGCTGTGGCTGTTTCAATTGAATTTATATCATTTAGCCCTTACAGTATTTTGTAATCATAAATTATGTACGCATCCCTTTGATAAAAAACTGACTAAATATTTGTTTCATATATTTGTAATCTTTACATAGTTGTAAAGTATTAATCAGTGTTTTGTAAACTAACAATATTTCTATCTAAATTATATGTCCTATGAAACCTTTAGTTTTATAAAGGATCAAGATACATCAAGATTGTGGTGGAACTATAATCGTAGCATTGTGCCACACACCAATCGGCGTATTATTATCTTTTCAACATTTAGGTACGATCTCGCAGTCATAGTCCAGTGCCCATGGGCAACTTTCCTATCCTATTACTTGTTTGTTTACCCAGGAATCATGAAAGGGTTTCTGTCTCCGTAATATAAATAAAAGAATGTTGAACATGGTGTAAAACCCCGATATAACAAAACGCTGTTGCGTAAATGAACTCTTAACCATGAACTATTCACGGACAAATCAACATCAGGATGTTACTTGTTCGCAATTATAGTTTTAACTCGTGCTTGATTACACACAGTGTTCAGCAGGATAAGGGTTAATCACCACCACCACTCGTCTGTTTTTCTGAGTGGATATTAAATATTTTGTGTAAAACTACAAACAAATGCTTCACTGTTTGGGTGGATGTGCACGAAGTTTCATAATACGGGCTGATAACCTTCAGTGGATCCTGAATGATAGCTGAGGTTTGCTTGTTTGTATAAGTGGTATTTTAAGCCATTTCAACTGTTTATTCCATACATATCACGGCGTGTTCTGGACGGTATTATTTATCCAGATACAGATGTATCTGTCGTAATGCTGAGGTGCATGGTATCACACTATATTAACAAGCCTTTACAGATTAACGAAGCACACCTGTTACAAGAATACTCATTTTTTAATTATTGTAACACATAGAATATCTTGTAACAAAACGTTCGAAGTACATACTGGGACGCCAGTTGATTGGAAAGTATGCTGTGTGGCGTACTGGTGTGAGAAAGCCAGAACATGCATGAGTAGGTGAACTGGCCTACGTGGTAAGACTGGAGAGTTGTTGAAAACGGCGGTAAACCTTAATCAATGAATCAAAACAAATGTGGACGCAATAGGGAAACCGTAATTTAGGAAGTGTCAAACAGCGAAGCCTCAGATTAGCCTGCACGGCGTCGCACTCATCTCTGTTTGCTTTCTATTCATGGAAGTATCATAGAAACACATACAACCGCTAAGAAAAAACAAACAAATAGTATGCATATACAATCTGATTTTAATCTTTACCCACATACCGCAAATCTACATAAGACCATTTTTAAAGAAAAGACCTTTTGCCAACATGTTCGTCTGCTGCATAAGTGTCAGAAAGGGTCTGTGTATGGAAGAAAGGTTAATTCATTTCAAAAACCCCGGAATGCCAGTTTTCGTGTTACTCATATAAATAATTATATATACTGCTACTGATATATCAAATAGCCAGAAAATGAAGCCATTCTACTCGTTGTCGTGCCATCTATTTCTTTGTCTGCCCATCTGTAATTCTGGATCGATACTATCTGGCCAGTTCTCAGGTGTAAGACAGCGAAGTTACCGCCCTGTGCCTCATGGTTTACGTGGTAAGTATCTGATATACCATCCAACATATTGACGCCATCAACCACCAGTCTTGCAACCACCTGATGGATATTAGCTGTGTAGACAGTGTAACTGAACACATAGTAGCCGTCTAATGGGCACGTGAAGTGACCTGTTAATATACCATGGTAAAGGTAAGTAAAGGTAAAGTCTGGAGTTAACTGCCCCTACCATTACAGTATCGGGTCAGTTAGCCAAGTGCTGGTTTGTAATCACTGGGATCATGAATACGTGAACTGTCGCATTGATATACTGAAAATACATTTGCTCTATAATCTAGTTTGATGTATACGTTAATTCTCTGCTTTAGCTAAGATGTCATTAGCTTTTCGTTATTAACCCTTTCCCCCATATAGACGCTTTCTGACGCCTCTGCAGCAGACGGCTTTTTGAAAATATTGTGACAAAAGAAGAAATTGCACAAAACGTGCAATTTCTCCTTTTGCCACAATATTTTCAACTTTTTGTCATAGGTTATCCATTATTTATCGAGATTTTCTATGTTTTGACAAAATACGTTCAAAGTCGTCTGCTGCAGAATTGTCATATGAGGGAAAGGGTTAAACAAAATGAAACGCTGACTTTTTATGAGTAGGACAATTGCAACGTCAATTTGCTACCCAGTTTGACTTGCTTAAGCTATGTGTAAAGAGCCAAACATTCCTATTAATTGCACCTAACTTACAAGTAGAGGGGAAGATGTTATTCAAATAAATTGTTAACGATGTGTGCATAGTGATAATACAATTCAACCTTGTAGTACACCGTGCCCAGATGACCTAAACACAAGTTAGAGGTACCTTGGTTTGGAATTTAACTTGTTTAACACAGACAGACGCTTTCCGATGTATCTGCAGCAGACGTATTTTGAAAGCATTGTCACAAAAGGAGAAATAGCTAAAAAACAAACAATTTGTCCTTGTGTCACAATAATTTGAACTTCATTTAATAATTAAACTTTCAATTATAGAGATTTTCCTAGTATGTCTGGATGTTCTGGTAGTCGTCTATTGGAAGTTCGTTGGATGTGGGTAAGGATATATATTAACCCTCATACTGTCGTATTTTGACGCATATGCAGTATACGACTAGTGCGTTAGTGTTTCAGCCCTATTACGTAATTATACTGTTGAGTTGCAGATTTGTTGTATGTAGGAAAGGGTTATATATATCACTACCTGTAACAGGACTGTATGCGTTTCCCTCATTTAAGAGAACTTTGTCGTAGATTATGGTCTGACCAACACCCAGATGGTCTATCACATGATCTAGATACGATGTAAATCCAATAAATCCTTCCACCTGTCGTGCAACTAAAACATAAATAAATAAAACACACGGTAATAATACATTCAGAAGTTCTGATTCATAGTAAGTAACGGATCAATAGAAACTAATGATTTTCAAAATTATAACCGGTATGTTGACTTTGAAAATACTGTTATAAGTTCTATTACTTAGGTTATTCAACAGAATCTGTTTACGTGTAATTTGTGGTTTGTAAGATTTGTTCTATGACCAAATTAATTCATCCAGACTTTCTACTTTGTTAATTTGCGACCCCCCCCCCCCCCCCCTTTAAAAAGAATAAAGATAAATTAAAGTTATTCATGCAACACCATGATTCCTGTAGCTACTTTGGGCTTGTATTTACACATTCAAGTGCTGATTTGCACTTTTAATATCCAAAACTATTGTGGAAATTTTATGACAGTGAAGCACATGCATTTATCAGGTCTACTGCCTTTTGTAATTTTAGAAATATTATTAAAGGTCGGTGAACAACTATGGCCATTGACTACATCACTTAATTTAATGTTGATAGTAGCTGTAAGATATCACTTATGAGATGTTTTGAGCTGAAATGGAGACGGCGCTTGTGGCGCATTGAAATCGACACAAGCAGATACTGCTTCTCAACCTTAATCATTACAATGCTGAATTTGTAAAATGGACTTGTGCAGTTTTGCACTTAGAAGAGTCCATACACAATTCTAGGACTATCCATACAGAAACATTGAACAGCTAACACCATAAAGCCTAGTCAGACAGCCCGGATGCGCAGCCTGTATTGGCTCTATAATGGTGGTAAAGGCTTTAGAAAATCAGTTCTAGCAGTCAAAGGGATAACAAAACTGAGGTCAAAGTATCATGCACAGAGGGGCACAGCAGCAAATAACAGAGAAGTGACTCTAATATGTCACCCTGCTAAAGTAGGCGACGCAAAAACTGTGCGTAGAATAACATTACCTCGGAGATCATGCGGTGGGATACTTGGTTTGTCATCTTTTAGTCCCTCTTTTGATACATAGCTAAACGTGAACGATAAACATACAAGAATCAGGCGTGAGGAGCTGGGGTCTTATTGCATCTTTTTAATAGGGTTAATTGTGTCAGAAGTATGAACTCTGTCTTATCTATATACAAGCGGACGATGACAATTCATGCGATAGTGGCAATAGGAGGCATTTCACGAGAAAACCAACATTGTGGAAGTATCGACCCGGAACAGCCTAAGCATGTCGCGCAGGCTAACGAGGACATACGTGTTTCGCCTCCTGTGGATTTTCTGTTTCATTACTCTATACCTCTATCCCACTGAGATGAGACGTGTCGTCCCGGATTAGCCCGTGCGGATTGCGCAGACTGATCTGGGTCGATACATTATGCAGAGTCCATAATGTTGGTTTTCTCGTGGTAAAGCTCATATGTACAAGAACGACTTATTGTTCATGGAAGCAACAAGACACACAACTCGCCAGACGCGGTTCATATACCTATACTTTAAAACATTGATGTAAGAGTTAACGGATGTAACCATTTCGAACCCGCAGATGCATTTTTACGAATATGCAGCAGGCAACTTTTGAAAACATTAGGGCAAAAGAAGTGATTGCGCATGGTGAGTTGTTTCTCCTTTTCCAAAATATTTTTTGTACGATATTCAATAGTTATACTATTATGTTTTGAGGTTTTCATATTGTTGTCTAGGCAGATTTCTTGCATGTTGGAAATAAACGTGTTATTTTTAAATGTGTAAATACCTGCAACATTATGCTCATTAGAATCGAGTTTCAAAAAGGAAATGCGATTTTGTATATGTGAAGCCTGTGTCATCAGTATTGAACCAGTCCTGATATGTATTTTATATCTTTAACAACCCATACACAAAATCGATTCCAGCAGCCAAAATGTTAAATGGCTACCTACTTACTTCACTGTGGCCAATTTAAGAGCACTTTGTTTAAATGAGACACGTGCAATGCTCCAAACAGGTAGTTTGTAATGAATTACATTAATAGGACGTACACAGTATTAACTGTATGAAACGGTCAATATACTATGTTGTACCAATTGCTTTTAATTGCAACCGTACGTTTAAAAACAATGGATTTGTAGGTTATTGTATTGTATTTCATGAATAAAAAATAAAATGCAAAATAATCGATACTACATGTACATGTTATATTGCAATAAGATTACTTGTCATTTGTCTTTCAAGCATTTCCTTTCAACAGTTCACTGACGTCGTATCAACTATGAAAGATTTTACTGAAAATGAAAACATATTTATATAAATTTAAAATGCTATAGATTTACCTTGTTTTCAACTCTACAACTACCTGTTCCAATTGTGTTTTTAACTGTACAACTTCCCGTTCCAATTGCTGAAAACGTTCGTCTACGTTTAGTTTTTCGTCAACTTGAACTGTACTATTAGAAACGATTTTCACAGATCCACTGACGGCTTGGCTTTGCCAAAAGACGATAAGCAATGTCGAACACAATAAAGTAGTTGTTTTCATCGTGAAGACCATTCGTTGTATGTTTACTATCAGATGAATCCTGGTAAATTCAAATTGCAACAACGTATGAATGTATACACATACATCAAAGCGTATGTTGTTGAACAAAATGTCTCGGTCGGTTTAAGTATAAGTTTACTTCTTAAATTTTAAATAGGTGCAGACATAATTACTAACTTTTACTACTTGTACACTAATTACGTCTACTAGTTCTACTATTACTATTACTTCTTCCATACGATACTGCTGCTGCTACTACAAATACACCTACTTCTACAACTGTTACTTATACTACATAGTCTGATGCTACTACTGCTACAATACAATACAATACAATCTCTTTATTGCCTCCTATGTAGGAGATATCATACAATATGCGCACATTAAACAAATATATGAAAAAGAAAAAGAAATGTACACAAACAAATGCACAAATGAACGAACGAGCAAAACATGAATAACATGAATAAACTCAAATACAGTACATGTAGACATGATAAATAAAAGGGGGGAAGGTGAAATAAATCAGAATGATATCTCAAGTATCTATTGATTATATGCATACCCAGATGTATTGAAATGTATTTTCATTACTAGAGATACATTTTAAGACACTGGTATATGTAATTAAAGGTTATTTCTAGAAATGCCTTTCTTTGTAATTCTATTGGTAGAGTTATTATCGGCGCACCTAACATGCTAAGCGTGAATGAGTAGCTATCTAGAGCGTATATATCGTGTGCGAAGGATCTGCTACAATTTCTGATTAGTGTGGATTTTAATTTTTGCTTCAGTCCTACAATGACATGGCAATCAGAAAGTCTGTGTACTAACTCTTCTTGTTGTGGTTGATTACATATAGTGCAGACAGTATTGATACATAATGTTGGGCGTGACCATAGCTTAGCTACCGCACTCATGATAGGTCGAAAGGTACTGACATTTGATACCTTGTAAACAATGCAAGGTTCAATGCAAGGCTGCAGCGTATGAAAAAACAGGAAATCTGGGTGAGTCGACAAACGTTCGTTTAGTAGGAATTGTTCGCGGGTGTGAACAACATTACGTACAGTGGACTTCCATGCACATTTAGACGGCAGTGAATTAGTCTGAAAATAGTTGTTCAGAATTGAGTGGAGGTTATACTTGTTGACTATATGACATACATCTGGGACGAAACCAAGAGTAACTGAACTTTTGTCTGACATGTACATATAGTACTTCTTGACAAAAATATTTTTCGTTATACAAGAATCTGGAAGCTCCAGTATTTTGTGAAGGAACATCAATTTCCTCTTATCGATTGTGCTTGATACCCTATACAGACCGAGCATTGACTCCGCCATGTCAGATCTGGTTCTTCGAGAGAACCCTTGTATCTTTTTCGCGACATAATGCTGAAATGTTTGGAGATGTTTCACATCAGCAGTAGTCATATTACTCCAAATCTCTGCTCCGTACAGGAGGATAGGGAGTATAATTTTGCAATATAAACTTGCGGAAACCATTGGATTGACTCCTTGGGGATTGACACCTTGCCCAACCATGGAGAAAAGGGCATTCCGGGCTTTTTGAATCCTGTCATTCATACGTTTACTCAGTTTCATGTTCGAATCGTGAGTAATTCCTAGGTGGCTTAAGGATTTTACTTGGGGGATAAAATGCTCGCCATACATAATTCCGACCGCTGGCGGTTGACGCTTTGTGCTAAACACAATGACATTTGATTTGTTCACGTTAATATCAATACACCATGTTTTGCAATACTTGTACACGATATCCGTCATTTTCTGTAAATTAAGGGGGGAAATGGCTGTTAATGATATGTCATCAGCAAATGACGGGTTGCTAACCGTTGTAGACAATACCTTTGTTCCTAAGTTGCTGTCTTGTAGTTCAGTTATCAGGGCATTGATGTAGACCAGATAGAGGAATGTGGACATCACCCCTCCCTGACGTACCCCGCGCACCACGTTGAAGGTATCGGACGTATGGTTAGTATAGCGAATTAAGCAATTTAAATCGGTATAAGAATCACGGATGATTCGAAGAATTTTACCAACGAGTCCCATTCGTCCGAGCTTAAGCATTAGGGATTTATGTCTGACTGTATCGAAGGCGCCTTTTTGATCAAGACTACCGACATAGACGTCACTCTGACGCTCAACGTTGTAGTACACAGTTTACTGGACGTTGAACGACGTAGTAATACAACTTAATTGTTTTTGGAAGCCGTGTTGTTGGGGGCATGGGAATTGAATCTTACCCAGAGATAAATATGCTTGTATTCGATTCAAAAGCAGTTTCTCAAATAGTTTACTAAAGCACGGCAAAAGAGAGACAGGACGATAGCTAGAAGGGTCAGATTTGTTTTTTCCTTTGCGCTTGTAGATCGGGATAAGAACGCTAGTTTGCCACTTTTTAGGTAACTTTTCGTACTTTAGGATAGAGTTGAACAGTAATGTTAGTATATGTACTATCGGTTTGCCTGCGTGTATAACATGCTCGTTAAGGATACAGTCAATCCCAGGAGATTTACGCTTTTGGAGGATTTTGACTACGCTTTCGATTTCGTCCGTTCTGAATTCGCGTGTAATGGTTTGGACGATTTGACTTCCGCGGGTATTGAAATAGTTACTGAGTTCATTACTTAAGGGGCTGTTAATGGTATCGTCAGTACAAATATTGTCAAATACATGGGCGAAGTATTCGCGAAAGCCGTTAGTTACTTCATGTGTTTCAAATGTAGTCTCTCCAACTACTATTTGTGAGCAAGTGTCGAAGTTTTTACCACTTTTCTGACGAAGCAGCTTCCAGAATACCCTATAGTCTAGTTCGGCTGCTTTATTGAGTTGGTCTAAAACTGAGTTTTCGTACATCTCGCGGGCGTGTCTATCTCTACGCCTAAACGCAGTTTTTGCCTGTTTATAGGACAAGTAAACTTGGGATTGGTCCCTAGGCCTTCCAGATTCGAACCAAATGTTTCGTAGATGAAGCATTTGTGCATACGATTGCTTTACCTCAGAAGACCAATGGGGTTTGGCATGTCTATTGAAGTGACTTGTCGGAAGACTTTTGGAGGCTTGTAAAATGATGTCAGTTAAGCTATCGTTTATAAAGTCTGGTGAATAATTACGCGAGTCGCTGCCTGGTATAAATGTTTTTTCAATATTATTTTCTATATGGGACTGGTATACACTTATATTTTGTTGTGTGCATTTATTCCAAGCAATACACATACGTGATTGACTTTCCCTCGGTATAAAAGGGGTGAAAGCGATCGCGAATATTATAGGTAAATGATCCGAAGTTACAACTGCACGTTCATTAAGGATTTTAAATGAAGTGTTTAGGTTAGCAGACGACTTTTCAATCAACACATGATCTATAGTTGTCTTGTTCGGTATGAAGGTATACTCGTTAGCCATATTATTTACATGCTGCAAGGACACTAAATCATTGTTTTTAATGAAGTCTGTTAATATTGATGACTTGGTTAACTGACCTTGACTAGTTTGAGTGATTTTAGCGTTAAAATCGCCGCCTAGAATCACATTGCCTAGCTTCGAGTAGAATAAGAACGGCGATTCTATATCATTCAGTGTGTCTCTGAATAGATCGAGATCGTTATCGGCAGGCATGTATATGCTAAAGATAAACAATGGTAGACACTGGTCGGATGAGATCTCTATACCAACGATACGATCGTTTTCAATATTGTTTAATATTATGGTTGAACGTTTTTCTGTAAACTATGTTTGACCATGATCGCTGTACCCGCCTTACCGCATCTATAAGTAGCAAAAGCCTCGAGTGACCTATCAATGGTAACAATTGACGCGTAATTGGGATGGATAGTGTCCATAAATGTAGCGGAACGTGGTAGGAGCTTATGCTCGCTTAAGAGTGCAATGTCGATGTGCTTACTATCTAACATTTGAGAAAGGGGGTATGATGAGGACATAATTCCTCTACAATTCCAACATAAAATGTTCAAGAACATGATTAAAAAGTGGAAAACCTTTGATTTCTGATACATTATTGAGTCTTATGTGTTAATCGCAGTCCGGAGTCCAGTTATCAAATATTGGACATGTGACACCATAGACCCTACGTGCACACAGCTGATAAAAATCATTCTACATTGGGCCCTCTTATTGACTTTATTATTATTTCAGATTCAGATATATCTGAAGATTTTAATGATGGCAAGCAATGTATGTATAAGCACCGCGTCGGATGAAACGTCTTAAATACCAGAATACGACTTGTGAGGCGGTGGTATACTGTACCAGCTGTAATGAATTTATATGTGTTGCATGTGAGAAGGTTCACTAGGAACCACACGGTACTGACGGGAAGCAATCTGCCTTCAATATCAACTACAGCTATATTAACATCGCCCTCGTGTTTTGTGAAGACCATAAAACAATGATTGTAAACATGTATTGTCAGAGTCATGATGACGTCATCTGCAACACATGCAAATTAAGCAGTCATAGACGTTGTTATACAACTGATATTAACCAACAGGCGAAGCAAATGACAACACATGGGTTGTTTAGAGAAACATTGACACATCTTGAAGATTTAAAGTCCAAGTATGACAAGTTGAAAGTATCGAGCTATAAAGACAAAAAGAGTGTTACGTCAGGGTAGAGAAATGCCTTCAAAACATGCGCCAGATCCGTAAGGATATAAACGAAGCGTTAGATCATATTGAAAACACTCTATCGAAGGAAATGCGTCAAGTTAATGAAATTACGACCAAAGATATCGAAAACCACAATGCAATCTTGGATGACGCTCTGGCTCAGATACCATATCAATTAAGATCTCTTAAAGAATATGAGAAAGCACGTGATGATGACGGCATGTAATATGCGAATAGATATGATAATATAATTTCGAAATTGGAAGATGAACTTGATCGAACCAAATTTGCATTTCATATTAATGGAGAGCTTTATGACATGTTAAAACATCTGCGGTCTATAGATACAGTCCTGATTGACAACAGTCGGGTTTCTCTCCAGACGAACAAGTGTCTGACTGACGGACATAGAAATGGCGGTGGTATCTCATACAGTGGACAGACTCAGAAGTCCCTGGTAAACCTGAAAGTATCCAGTAAACGTGACATCGATGTTGGTGCTTTATGTTTATTCGGGTGTATCTTCATGCCTGATGGACATCTTGTCCTTAGTGTGGTTGGGTGTGGTGGTTGTGGACTCATGTCACTTGATGAAGACTTCACGGTCAAGATCCGGTTAGGCGTATGTGCCTTTGAAATAGCAGTCATCAATCATAATGAGATCGTTATAGTCAAAGATGTTGAGAAACATATCCAAAAAGTGAAGTTATTTCCATCGGTGGAGTTGACCAAAAAGATGAGGACGGGTAGAAACTGTTATGGTCTTTATGTGTCTGGTGATGAGATATACGTGACCTGTCATGACGGTCCTGGTAGCGGTGAGGTACAGGTACTCGACATAAATGGTAAAGTACAGCGTAGACTGGGTTTGAATAATGGTGAATATATGTTTAAAAAACCTGACTATGTTACCGTCAATGAGGTCGGAAGTAAAGTGTTTGTATCAGATTCACACACTGGCATTGTCACGTGTCTTGATAAACAAGGTCAGGTAATGTGATCTACCAGTTCTCAGACACAGACATGAATATGCCAGTAGGAATGTACGTGGATTGAGAAGATAACCTGTTAGTCTGTGGTAACGGTAGTAACACTGTACATGTAATCGTACATGATGGCAGAAAATGGAAGGTTCTGTTGTCAGAGATAGACGGTATAGAGGCCCAATTGTGTACAGCGTTTAAACAGAGTGATGGTTTACTGAATCAGTGATCCGTTTTACCGCGACATAACTATATGTGCCAATATTTTATTCACTCAATATCACTTGTGGTATATGTGCAAATATTATTGAGTCAATATCACTTGTTTTATATGTGCCTATATTATTGAGTCAATATTACTAGTTTTATATGTTTTTATTTTCGAAACAAGGTCTGACAACGCATTTCACGTAACAATTTAACACATTTAGTAGTCATGTGATTTAGTTATTGATATGTTGAATTCATATATTGGATAGATAACTGGCTATATTGTTAACTACGTAAGTATAGCCGACTGAAACTGCAGTGAAAGATCAAACTGTAAACTATATGGACTTCTTTTATTATAAGCTACCAGTTAGTGAGAGATAAAATAAGCAAGACCAGATTTCGAATACGTAGTTCATGTGTAAGGCGATCTTTATTTAATACTATATATTCGGAAAAGTAATTGTAATGTATCTTAACATTAAATACTATTATAACAGTACTGATTGAAAGACTTACTATCGTACCAGACGACTAGAGAACACCATTGTATCATATAACGAAAGATAACTACTATTTCTTATTGCACATTTTATCATTGATTATCTCCCTTTATAAATATTTACCTGTTGGTTCTCAGTCATTTGACAACTAGACCGACATTTGAAGAGGCGAAGCCTGTACAGATTATGTTTAAAGGCAGCAAAGGATTGTGCTGCGATTGCGCAGTTGGTTTCACAGATGGTCTGGTCTGTTAATGCAGGTAAAATGGGTTCAATGTAAATACCAATACCACACCACGAAAATCAATCTTCATTCTTTTGAGATAAATGAAGAAATAGACAAAGCTACTCTACGCCCCCTCTCAATTTGATCTGTTATATGGTCTATACGCAAGTCAGTCTGTCTTGTATGCTAGGAACTAAAATATGTATTACATCACATTATATGGTCTATAGGTATGTCAGTTTTGATTAACACAAGTAAGTGTATATTGTAAGAAACTACGTATACGTGAACATTCACATGGTAAATTCTGATTAAAGAACATTGTGTGTTTTAATAAAATCTTGTTAGGCAATTCATTGATTCGAGTTTATTAACACAACTAATTTCCCATGCAACTGGTTCCCTTCCATCGTAGATTTTTAACAGAGCAGAACAGAACAGAACAGGCTTTTAATACACGTAAACTTTACAGTTAGTGAGCGATATTCTTACGAATATAAACTCATATAAAGGATGAACTTTTGTAAATCATCAAATACTAAAGTACCCATTGGTTGCCGTTTAGAACCAGGCAGTATCTAACAAGCATCCGACAATGTACACATGATCCACGATTGGCTATTAAAGGTCTTATTGACTCTCCGGTTAGGCATCAACCAAAGTTATATTCAGTTTAACCCCAATCTCCAGACGTAGCTGCTCAATACATATAACAAACATATCCCTGTTGGCTCTGGAAAGATAGCAAGACAACTTGCCAATTATTATCCATTCTTACTGAGTTTAAAACACGAGAACGAACAGGATATGGCATTTGTCACTTTCTCGGAAATGCATACGTCATCCCCGCCATAAGGTCGGCCATAACATTCCGGAACAAGCTTCCGAATACAAAACACGATTCGGCCACGTCACCCGAAAACTGATATTTGAAGGTTTTGATATTAATCAGTTTTGCGATCAAGCTGCATACTAGTAGAATCGGAAGTTATCCATTGTCTTTTCTGAATGATTGTATAACTAATCAGATTGTGTGGAGTCAAAGGACGCTATTTCTTGGTCAACAGGTTCATGACCCAAATGAGTATCTAGAATGCACACAATAGATAAGTTTTGTCGAGCCCAACAGATCAGTTGGTAACGACGAGGATTGTCGATCTGATGGTCGTTAGTTTGAATCTGGACATGACCAACACTATTTGTCAGGACTAACGCGTGTATTGCGACCAGTGACACTTATCATGTAGCCACTGCGGATAAATAATTACATGTGGGGAGGTTAATATATGTCTGTGAAGAATGTCTTTTAGGGGAACTGGTGCGAGAGAGCCATGACTAACTTCAACGAGAAAATGTTATGGGTTAGGTAGGCGACGCGTTTGGAACCGGTTTGTGTAACGGTAAGTCTTCAGCTCATGAGATATGAGTAAATGTGTGATCTTAATTCCGTAATGTTGTGGAAAGAAATAATTATGATTAGTTGAGCTGAGCTATATAAGTGCAATTACAGTTGTATGATGTGTCTGCGATCAATACCTTTCAACACATTTATATGTCCATTGAACCGCCTCGACGGTGTTGTGGTTAGTCTTCCCGAGAACGGGATACCGGGCATCCGGTACCCGATTAGTCATATCAAAGACTATGACGTAGAAGCAGTAGCCAGGGGCGTAGCTGCAATAATCAATGTGTAGTCCGTCACGTGAGAAAATCAACATTGTGGACTCTGCGTAAAGTATCGACCCGGATTAGCCTAAGCATGCCTCACAGGCCTACCCGGATAGACACTTTTCGCCTCCTGTGGATTTTCTGTTTCAGGAATCACTACTCTATACATCTATCACCCTAAGACGGAATGTGTCGGCCGGATCAGTCTGCGCGGACAGCGCAGGCTGATCTGGTCGATACATTACGCAGATGTCTATCGCCGCAGCTGCATTTTGGGGCATTTTGAGAAAAAATGTGTAGGCACGTGCCTACAGTGCCTAAAGGGAGCTACGCCCCTGGTAGTAGTAATTCAAGTATTAGTGATTATTAGTATTAGAAGAAGTAATAGTAAACGCAATAGTATTACGAGTTGTACAAGTTAGTAGTTATATCTACCCGAATCACTATTTTCTGTTTACAAGTGGATATAATCATTTTCCGAAGACCTTATGAAGTAAACTAAAATATAAACAAACCATGACATTTTGTTTATCAAGCTACGCTTTGATGTGTGTGTACACATTCATGCGTTGTTGCAATCGGGATATAAGATTTCTCATTTCTATCAATATGCTATTTTAAAACCTTGTTTAGATATACTGTTAGTCTACATACAACACATGGATTTCACGATGAAAACATCTACGTTTCTGTGTACGACATTGATTATTGTCTGTTGTCACAACCTGGCCTTGGTTGCCTCCATGGAATTTCCGATGCAAAAAAATGTTTCAAACAGAACCATTCAAGAAAAACTAAACTTAGAAGAACGTATTCAGCAATTGGAAAGTGTAGTTATAGAGTTAAAAACAAGGTAAATCTAATATATTTATTTAGGTCAATGTGTTTCTGCTTGGAAGACAAAAGAAAAGTTTTTTTCTTGAGAGAGAACATACCCCATCCATTATTTTGCATTTAATTGATTTTTAAAACTTTAAGTGTTTGTTATTAATTGTTTATTTCTGCTCCTTTAGGATATTATTTCTATAACGATCAAGTTCCGACAATTTCATTGTTCATAAATTTATGGAAGCAATTACGTTCAGCAATAGGATTGATTAAATTGGTTGCAACTAAAAGTAATTGATTCAAAATACTATTTAGAGTTTTTCATAGAATTAATGTTTTTGTATTTTCCATATATGTCTTTCATTTAAAAAATATTTGTGTAGCATAGCAATTTGGTTCTTCCAAAAAACATCGATAAAGTTGTATATTAAAATTACTCACATTAGAAAAATATAGATAAGTAGGTGTTTTATAATTTTGGATTTAAACATCTGGATTCAGTTGTTTAAGCCAGAAAAAGCCAGGCCAATTTGATTTAAAACTATATCAAACCATAACAAATTGCATTATGTAAGTATCATTTTAGAAACACGACTCTGGGATTTACATATTTAAATAACATGTTTTTTGAAAATCAAATTGTTACCTCTTTCTTTTATTAAAATAATTGGTATGAACAGCGTCCTGCTATTGTTGGGTTCTTGTTGCATGATTTACCGACTTCTTGCATGAAGTTTAGATACAGATTTTATTACTGACACATATTTAGGTGTGTATAACTCGTTATAACTTATGACCAAATAACAAATAACAAAGATGTAAATGAGAGAACCTCAACTCGTCAGGTGTTGCTCTTGTATATTTATCTTTAAAATTTAGTTGTGAATCAAGAAAGGGGCCGAAAGATGACGAATCAATTATTCCACCGCAAGTTCTCCGAGGTAATTCTTCCCATAGTTTTTGTGTCTCATGTTTAACGATGTTGATATGTAGTGGGATCACTTCTCAATCTGACTAAAGTACACGATCTTTCTATAAATGTCATAGCGTAGCATTATTGAGGAGATGATTTTAATCAGATTGGATCACTTCTGTGCTGTCTGACCTTGGTTTTAGATTTTAGGTATTGTCATGCGAGATAATTGTTCCTTCAAACAGTCTTGTTAACCCATTGACTTCTGGAACCGAATGTGTAAAGCTTTTACCACCAGTATAGAGCCAGGACAGGCTGCATTTGAGCCGTCCGACTAGGCTGTATAGTGTTGTTTGCTTAACTAAAAATGTTTATTTTGATATTAATATAATTTTACATTGACGCTTCGAAAAACAAAGCTCCTCGACGAAACCGTTTAAATACTCAGCATTGAAAGGGTTAAGGTAGAAGAGCATAAACAGCGTGTTGTCGGTTTTTATGCACCGTCACTAAACAACTCAATACATCTTATCAGTAACACTTTGCAGTTACCATCTACAATAACTTAAGTTATGTAGTCAAGGGGCATACATGTTCACGTAATAAGGTTGCTGAAATCAGTAGACCAAATAATTTGTTCTCTTGGGGTTTTACGCAGTTTCAACATTATTTCAGTTAGATCACAGCGAGAGTTTATTTCTCACTCTCTTGGTTAACACACAAGTAATAGGCTAGGAAATGTGCCTTGCAAAAGGGGCACTCCATCGAAACCGTTGCCCCACGACTGGGGATCGAACCCAGGACGCCGGGTTCCAAATTCCCGACGCTAACCACTCGGCAACGACGGATTCCCCAATGAATGCTTGCATTCGCTGTAAAACAATTTCTACAATAGATGTGGATATTTGATTACATCTTTTATTACAAATAAATTCTTCCTTGGATTTGTATTTCAATGATCTTAGTTAAAAAGGAGCGCATTTTAACAAAATAGACAGTCAGTTTTAACTTTTTTAAAGTCATCAAGTGGACTTTATTATTATTGATTTGTATCGATACGCAAGTAACCATGATTTAGAACTTCCAAATGTACTAGTTGTGTTTGTTTCATTCATCTTTAGTACCACGCCAGGTCGAAGGATTTATTGGATTTACATCGTATCTAGATCATGTGATAGACCATATGGGTATCGATCAGACCATAGTCTACGACAAAGTTCTCTTAAACGAGGGAAATGCATACAGTCCTGTTACAGGTAGTGATATATATAACCCTTTCCGACATATAACGAATCTGCAACAAACGAACTTTTAAACATCATGGTGAAATATGAAAATCACTAAACACTGTCTCAAAGGTCGTATACTGAAGATGCGTGTAGTGTGCGTTGCAATGTTTATATTGATTTAATATTATCAGGAATAGATTTCCAATCGTTAATACCATTGTTAAAATTTCTGACTTATAACAGAATTAATCTTAGGGAAGACACACTTTAATTCACTAGATCTTGTATTGTGTTTTGTATTTAACTACAATAGACAAAGTCACTTCTTAAATAAGGTGGACATTTTTCATAGATGATAGTACACTTTGTGCCTTTGACTTTAAAACAACTGTTTTACTTTAGATTTATCTATTTAAATAGTATACAGTTATTGACAAATTATTCTTGAATCTACTCAAAATCACACGACTATGTAGACCTACGAGGTCACAATATAACTCTCCGTCAAATGACGCGAAATCACACGACTATGTAGACTTGCGAGGTCACAATATAACGCACTCTCCGTCAAATGGCGCGAAATCACACGACTATGTAGACCTGCGAGGTCATAATATAACGCACTCTCCGTCAAATGGCGCGAAATCACACGACTATGTAGACCTGTGAGGTCACAATATAACGCACTCTCCGCCAAATGGCGCGAAATCACACGCCTACGTAGCCTGTGAGGTCACAATATAACGCACTCTCCGTCAAATGGCGCGAAATCACATGACTACGTAGACATGCGAGGTCACAATATAACGCAATCTCCGTCAAACGGCGCGAAATCACACGACTATGTAGACCTGCGATGTCACAATATAACGCACTCTCCGTCAAATGGCGCGAAATCACACGACTATGTAGACCTGTGAGGTCACAATATAACGCACTCTCCGTCAAATGGCGCGAAATCACACGAATACGTAAACCTGCGAGGTCACAATATAACGCACTCTCCGTCAAATGGCGCGAAATCACACGACTATGTAGACCTGCGAGGTCACAATATAACGCACTCTCCGTCAAATGGCGCGAAATCACACGACTATGTAGACCTGCAAGGTCACAATATAACGCAATCTCCGTCAAATGGCGCAAAATCACACGACTGTGTAGACTTGCGAGGTCACAATATAACGCACTCTCCGTCAAATGGCGCGAAATCACACGACTATGTAGACCTGTCAGGTCACAATAAAACGCACTCTCCGGAAAATGGCGCGAAATCACACGACTATGTAGACCTGTGAGGTCACAATATAACGCACTTTCCGGCAAATGGCGCGAAATAACACGACTATGTAGACCCGTGAGGTCACAATATAACGCACTCTCCGTCAAATGGCGCGAAATCACAGGACTATGTGGACCTGTGAGGTCACAATATAACGCACTCTCCGTCAAATGGTGCGAAATCACACGACTATGTAGACCTGTGAGGTCACAATATAACGCACTCTCCGTCAGATGGCGCGAAATCGATCACGCGATCACAACAAATTCTGTTTTCTATTTAATCGAAAAACTGGTGCAAAATCACACGACTGTGTAGACTTGCGAGGTCACAATATAACGCACTTTCCGTCAAATGGCGCGAAATCACACGACTATGTAGACCTGTCAGGTCAAAATATAACGCACTCTCCGTCAAATGGCGCGAAATAACACGACTATGTAGACCTGTGAGGTCACAATATAACGCACTCTCCGTCAGATGGCGCGAAATCGATCACGCGATCACAACAAATTCTGTTTTCTATTTAATCGAAAAACTTCTAGCAGCAAAGAGTCTGTTCATCATAAGTCCTTAAATTCAATTCATAATTACCATGGTAATCATTTTTTATCATAAAAGTATCGACCACTATGAACAACTGATTACAAATATATTGAAATATTTACACTTCCACCTGGCAGCATCTGTTTTACATGTATCCGATCCGATTTCGGCGACGACCAGCAACTTAGATGCAAAATACAAAGACAATGCAAGTTATATAGCAGTTAAATTAACATAAGCGGAAAAAAATCTTCTTGATATGGGGCTCGAACCCGCGATCCCGATTACACTAGCTTAGCGCTCTAACCAACTGAGCTAACCTCGCAATTATCATCACATCCAGACACTACACTCCTCCCCCTTCTGACCTATGGACGCCAGGCATCAACCTCAGCAACTCACAACAACACTGTCCAAGCGTAATCTTTTTCTGACACTAAGTAGCGTAAGAGGGAGTTAAAAGTTTGATGATCGAAAACACACTTCCGTGAAGATTATTGCCACAATTATGGTCGAAAACTGAGGGAACAGTAGGTCACGTGCTCCTTTACACGACGCCGTACTTTTAACAGATCGAAATAAAAATTCGTGATTTAAGGTCACCAAAGAAACAGTTGTTCATTTATTTTTAAAGTCGTTTTTATAATTAAAGATAACGAAAACCTGCCCACTGAGGGCATGTTTTTCTACGGATCGGAATAACTTGAATAGGAAAGGGTCACCCAAGGAAAAGTTATGCCAAATTATTATCCAAAACCTTTGCACAAGAATAATGTTTAAGTTCCTACTATAAACATATAATGAAAATGAGCCACGCCCCATGGTGGCCCTGTTTTTTTAACGGATCGGAATCATTTTAACAATCTTGGTAAAGGGGCACCAAAAGAACATTTGTACCCAATTAATTTAGAATCAGACCAGTACTTTTGAATATACGGAAAACGGGCCCCGTCCCTTAGTGGCCCTGTTCTTTAACGGGTCGGAATAAGTTCAACAATATTGTTGAGGCGTACCCATATGAACATTTGTGATAGATTATTTTAAATTGAACGAGTACTTTTGGTTGATTTTTTTTTTAAATTGTCAAGCTATAATATATATTATAAGCTAGATCTAGTACTGCAATGGACCGTTAACGACAGAGTTCTGGCCGACCAGTAATTATAGTAAATCAAAAAATATACATTTGATTGTCGCAAACTTGACACTATTTGCTTGTTTGCGGTTTGGTCCATAAAGAGGTTTTCTCTATAGCCACTTGCTTGCAACACCATGACCAAAGGACGCCGCATTAGTTAGTGAATAAGGCCTGCTCTGATAATGTAAGGGTAGCGGCTTTTAAGCTCAGACTGTACTGTTTTCTACTTTGCCATGGTATATTTTCAGGTCACTTTACGTGCCCATTCGACGGCTACTATGGGCTCAGTTACACTGTCTACACAAATAATGTCCACCAAGTTGTTGCCAGACTGGTGGTTGATGGCGTCAATATGTTGGACGGTATATCAGATACTTGGCACCAATACCATGAGGCACAGGGCGGTAACTTTGCTGTCTTATACCTGACAGCTGGCCAGATAGTATCGATCCAGAATTACAGATGGGTAGACAAAGAAATAGATGGAACGAACGACAACAGAATGTCTTCATTTTCTGGCTTTTTGATACATTATTCGTAATACGGGCCTTCAAACACGATAACTGGACATTTCGGGAGTATTGAAAAAGATAATAGTCCTATATAAATACGCTTTCTGACGCTTCTGAAGCAGACGACTTTTGAAAACATTGTGGCAAAACGTGAAATTGTTTAAAACGATTCCAATATGATGAGTGATTTTTCATTTAAAGAAAATGCTTAGTGTTTTCAAAGTCGTTTGTTGCAAATATGTTATCTGTGGTAAAAGAAAATATTTTCATACTATTCGTTAGTGTCTTGCATGCGTTATTCTGGCGTTTATATGATGCTTCTATAAATTGATAACAAACAGAGATGACGGCGAAGAGGCGTAAGCTAATATGATGCTTCGCTAGTCGACACATCTCAAAGAATTTCCTATTGCATCCCATATATACCTTGACGCTTTTCTAAATAGATAATGCATGTGTAAGAATGATTAAAGATGAGAATGCATGTGGCAACAGTGTCGATTTTATTTGTTATCGTGCCCCTCAGCGTTATGATGCATCCATCGGTGTCAGGATAATTAATACCGGTAGTAAACTACTCAGAAAACGGTTTGATATAACTGATAAACTGTTGTAAACGGCAAAACAGAAAATTCAAACAAGCATGCCTCATGATTCAGGATCCATGACTACCCGTGCAAATCAACACAAACAGCTCTTATATACAACTAGTTTGGCACTATTTAAAGATATAGTCAGTTAACAGATGAGTAATGATCGTTTAAATACTTAATCCTGTTCAATACAAATCTATAAACATTTGCGCATCATGTTTTTCAATAGGGTTTAACGCCGTTTTCAAAATATTTAAGTTATATCACGGCGATAGAACACGCACTCATGATCCCTCGGTAAACAAACATGTACTGGCCTAGAAATGTGCCTTACCTGCATTAGAACTGACTATTGTCCTGGATTATATTGAGACAATATGCGGTAGTTGGTATACACTCGGTTTGGTGTGCATGTCGCATAAGACGCATTCAATATGCTTGACTGTCGGTGTTGTGCGATCAATCGCTATCAATAACACTCTTTATGCATATATAATTGATTTTGTCTTCATTTTCAACTTACGTTTGTCAGATTCATATTTTGAGCATTCCGATTGTATATTCTCGAATCAAAATAATAAAAAAGCATTATTTCAGCAGTTATAAGTTAAAAATGAGAAGAATGAACATGGCAATTCAAGGGAACTCACAGTTGAAATTTCCAAGGAAGATAAAATGGAGTCCCAGAAATTAATATCAACATGTCAACATGAATGAATAATACTTTCCACTCGCTCAATCGAAAGTACCGAGCAAGAAATCGTCCAATCAACATATCCAATCAAATTATGTTAGAAATACATGTGTTTAGCAGTTATAACAGATAAATAGATACGCACACTTATTATAATGTCCTTCATTTATATTTTATTAACTGCAACGAAACTTACATATAATGATTTAATAGCATACTCCATGTTGTTAATCATAAACCCCTACATAGTAGCATTACCATTCATTGGGGATGAGTATATTCATAGTTATTGAGTACTGTTTATGAATATTGGAATGTGGCTGGCGAGAAATGTTGACGATGCTAAGACTGGACAGTCTGTTTTGGTTTTCATTATTTGTATCTGATATGTTAAATAACGTTTTGTTGAATAATGGTGTTAACAAGAGTGTTCTTCAATTAGTGACCTAGTTATGGCATAGATATCATCAAGACAAACCTCCTGACAAAGTTTCTAGCTGCTCAAGTAAAAAATGCGGTTCGATTTGAATTAAATCTAGATATGATCAAATAACATATTTTGACAGAGTTTCAACATGCTCAACATGCCCAAGCAAAAAATGTGGCTTCCAGAGTGTTAACAAGTGTTTCCTTCAATTTGTCCTGGTGACCTAGTTTTTGACCCAAAATGACCTATATTCGCACTTGGCCTAGATATTACCAAGACAAATATTCTAGTAACGTTACAACATGTTCACGTTACAAACACGACTTCCAGAGTGTTAAAAATATTTCCATTCAATTTGGCCAAGTGACCTAGTTTCGTTTTGACCCGACATGACCTATATTCGAACTTGGCTTAGATATTACTAAGACAAACATTCTGAAAAAGTTTCAACATTCTCAAGTTTAGATGCGACTTCCAGGGTGTTAACAAGATTTTGATTTAATTTGATCTAATGACCTTGTTTGTGATCCTACATGACCCTGTTTCGAACTTGGCCACGATTTGATGCAGATGTATTTTCTGATAAACTTTCATGAAGATTAAATGCAAAATGTTGCATCTAGAGTGTTAATAAGCCAATGTTGACGACGAACGACGAACGACGGACGACGGACAAAAGGCGTTCACAAAAACTCACCTTGAGCACTTCGTGCTCTAGTGAGCTAAAAATGAATCGGTTAATCGTTACCTAAAGTCCAAATAAAAAGGATCATCATTCATGCAAAAATAAAGGGTTGAATGGTACTTTAATATTTCGAGTTTAAGGATATGGTTCGATTAAAATGATTCTTTGGAATTATCGAGTGTTATCAAACATAAGAGTAACCCCGATACCTCTAATATAATAGTTTAAAGCGCTTAAAACAAACAACTCTAATAAATATATAGAGAATAATAGGTTGGTGCCGTGGATTGAGAAAGTTTATCTGGCAAGGCGGAGTAATTTATCGGGTGAGCCGAAGGCGAATCCGATAAATAACGGTGCCGAGCCAGATAAACTTTCTCAATCCACGGTACCAACCTATTATTCTATTTATCCTGTTGCATTTTTTTTTTTTTTTTTTATGGCAACTTTAAAAATATGTAACTTACTGAATTGCATCCCTTTCATTGTGACGTCATGTTCTATAAATAAACAGCAGCCAATCGTGATTGATGCGCGGAAAGAAATAGTTCTCAAATTTCTAACATAATACAACACAAAAAACCGCTATCTTCATGAATGTTGTATTCACAAATGAGAAATTTATCGACGATATTTGCTGTTTTTATCGATTGAAGTTGGAATTTACAGCGACGCTTGCTAAAAAAAAGTAGTCCCGGCTAGCAGGTGCCCGCCAGTTTATCACGTGATCAACTGACGTATATCAAAATAAATATACGGCACCCTGTTATCGGGTCGAAATTGCTACACGTGACAGGATAAAACATGATATTGGTGCGCTCTTTTGTGACTGTTGATTTGTAAACAATCTCAATATAATGGTCATAGTTTCATGGTATCTGATTAGATTGTAATCGTTTTAATAAGAGGAATTTTTGGTTAGGTTTGTGTCCAATTTTCATTGAAATTAAAATAGAAAGAATAACCTTTGAAATTCAAAATGTGGAATATATTTATTTTTCATCCTTGACATCGGCGGCCCTAACAAAGTATACATGATGAATAATTTATCCTGTCACGTGTAGCAATTTCGACCCGATAACAGGGTGCCGTATATTTATTTTGATATACGTCAGTTGATCACGTGATAAACTGGCGGGCACCTGCTAGCCGGGACTACTTTTTTTAGCAAGCGTCGCTGTAAATTCCAACTTCAATCTATAAAAACAGCAAATATCGTCGATAAATATCTCATTTGTGAATACAATATTCATGAAGATAGCTGTTTATTGAGTTGTATTATGTTAGAAATTTGAGAACTATTTCTTTCCGCGCATCAATCACGATTGGCTGCTGTTTATTTATAAAACATGACGTCACAATGAAAGGGATGCAATTCAGTATAAGTAACATATTTTTAAAGCTGCCATAAAAATAAAAAATAAATGCGACAGGATAAATAGAATAATAGGTTGGTGCCGTGCATTGAGAAAGTTTATCTGGCTCGGCACCGTAATTTATCGGATTCGCCTTCGGCTCACCCGATAAATTACTCCGCCTTGCCAGATAAACTTTCTCAATCCACGGCACCAACCTATTATTCTCTATGTACCGCGGTTTTCTCTTACGGCTGCTCTGCAACTGTGCTAAATGCAGTCTTTCCGTAGATCTATCCAGACATATGGATGTCAGATGTCTACGAGAACGTCTGCGGCTGTGGGCAACGTTACCAGTACGTTTAAACTTATCCACGAGGTTTGTTATTATTTTTGAGCCGCTTTAAATCAGACAAAACTAACCTCAAGTTAGGCGATGCAGATTTTTTGATGGGCGAAAAGACGAAGATTTAAAACGTGTTACAGTATGTGAGTTTCAATTGCGAATGACAAACCTGTCTGTTGGAAATTAATTCCCCGTCTGTACCATCCAAATGGCACGTTTTCTTTGTTGTCATTCAGCGCATCAAGTGTTTAACTACTTGACATTATGATGTTGTACGCATACATGTCACTGCAGATGTTATCTCGGTAATATTAGTAGTATTAAGACAGGTAAGTGTGCACATAAACACAAATCTCACTTAATGCATTTGTATTTTGAGTCAGGTAGAAAACACGTTTGACGACCGACTGAATTTATCAGAAAACCCAGAGAAAACAGACGAAACATTGTAAATTATGTTGTGGCATAAAAATGATATTTACAAATCAAAACTTAGGAGTTAGAAAAGTTCTTGAGTATATTTGAAAATATTTAACGTTTAAATTTTTTGTTTGCTTTTCCCAAATAGCTATTCAGAGGGTTTGATTGTACTATGATTATGTAGAATTGCATCATAAGTGAACCGTCGTCAGTAGTGTTATGGTTTGGGCGTCCCTTAATAAACAAAGTAACTTGGTGAGGGGGGGGGGGGGGGGGGGGGGGGGAGAGAGAGAGAGTGATTAGGGTTTAGGGAGGTATGGGAGAGACAGAGAGACAGACAGAGATAGAGATAGAGAATGAGAGACAGAGAGACAGAGAGACATAGAGAGAGAGAGACAGAGAGAGAGAGAGAGACAGAGCGACAGAGGCAGAGACAGAAAGAGAGAGAGAGACAGAGAGAGAGACAGAGACAGAGAGACAGAGACAGAGGGGGAGAGACAGAGACAGAGGGGAGAGAGAGAGAGAGAGTGATTAGGGTTGTGGGAGGTATGAGAGAGATAGAGCGTTATTTCAACTTATAACGAGGTGAACCATGTAATTTGCATACATTGTATTACAATAAATAAGTACAGCTTAGTTTTAACCTTATATGAAGCCAGAACGCCTTTTTTAAAGTCATCTGCAGTAGTTGAGTTTGAAAAGATTGGTTCCAAAAAAGTCAAAAAAGTCAAATGCCGTATAATTAGCAATTTCTTATTTTGCTAAAATGTTTTTTGAACTCTATTCATTAGTATTGATAACTTTTCAAAACGTGTTTACCTCTATTTTTCAACGTCGCGTGCTGCAGATTTGTATTATGCGGGTAAGGGTTAAATCGTTCTTATTATATACGCTCTGAGTAAGAAAGGAGATTAAAATTTAAGATTTAGCATTAAATTTATTTTAAAGGTTTAAGTAAAATACGTGAAAGTGTAGCAATATGGAACCGTAATGGATTTGGTATAAAACTAAAATGGTATGAATTGTTTTATTTTGTTTTAACTTTTATTATGTTATGTCTCCTTTACCTGATTAAGTTTATCTCTTTGTTACATACTTTTCGTCGATCGCCTGGAAAGACGGCTACTGTCCCTGTACAGAACACTAGGCTGGCTGATTCAGCCGATAATATGTGTCTCACTCCGACGTCTACATTGCGTTTAGATATATAACAGTATCCAATTTACCAATCAAATAACAGATTGAGAACCATTGATTATATAATCAGCCGTTATATACATCTGACAAAATGTTATTAGATACAATGTTAGTGTAGCACTCTGCGAAAACCGTTTGAATTAAAATATTATTACCAATACCGTTTCACTCACTATCGCCCTAGTCAGGGTAATGAATGATTATTTAGGGTTAAGATTGAGACGACTAAGGTGTGTCTATCCAAAGAACACACATTAGGCTTGCGTTCATAAACCACTACAATTAGTAGCATTACCATTCATTGGTGATGAGTATATGCGTATGTATTGGATACTGTTAATACATACTGGAATGTGGCTAGCTAGGAATGTGGACGATGCTAAGACTGAAAAGTCTGTGTTGGTTTTCATTATTTGTATCTGATATGTTAAATAAGGTTTTGTGGGATAATACTACAGTGAATCCGACGCACACTACCCTATATTATCAGGTACCACTTTTCATGTCTTCTATTTGTTCAAGGCTGCAAAGAAAGCATCTACAAAAACACAAGCTTCAGATCCAAATTTGGGAACCAGGGAGAAGTCGGAACAGAACAGCATCACGTCACACAGAACGCTTACAGCAGAACAGACACAAGGCTTGTTAATAAACCATTTCCCTCATATATACGCTTTTTGATGCCTCTGCAGCAGACGGCTTTTTGAAAACTTAGTGACAGAACGAGCAATTTCTCCTTTTGCCACAATGTTTACCACTTTTAGACATAGCTTATCCATTTAACTATAGAGATTTTCTATTTGTTGACAAAAAATTGTTCAAAGTCGTCTGCTGCAGAATTGTTGTATGCGGGAAAGGGTTAAAATAACTCTATAATAGTTCAAATAAGTTTATGTTTTGGATGGTTTCTTATGACGTTTTTAACATGTTACATTACTACTTGTCACTTTATTATGACTCCAGAGCGAGTCAGTCGTAAGGATAACACCACAACCCTGAGCGACAAGGAGGAAAAGCCATTACTTCCTTTTTCTAGGTCTTTGGTTTGACCCAGCCTTGGATCGTAATCGCGACCTCCCTTCACTGAGGCGGACGCTGGTTTACCACAACACCGAGGCGGTCACAAGTTTAAGTAACGAATGATGTCTAACCATGGCAAGATTCATTTGATAATATATTATTAAAACTAAACAGCCAAAATAACTGACGCAAGTGTTCTTCTTGGTGCATATGCGAACATTGAAGATTAATGAAAGCATGTACATAGGCAAAGTCTTACAACAGTTTCGGCTGTCCGCCTATTCAGATATGTCAAAATATTGCAGAAAAAGGGAATCTCGCTGGTTTTGAATACATTCTTCTTTGTATGCAACTTTTTAGAATGGTGTTAACATTTAAAAGGCGTCGTCCGATTTGTGGGTGTCTTGTTATGGATTGGTAATGAAATATTTTCAGAATACAAAGAAGCGTTCAAAGAATTTGACAAAAATGGTGACGGAACAATATCAACCGAGGAATTTGCTGTTGTGGTCAGATCGTTTGGGTACGGTTTCTCAGAGGACGATATACGACAACTGGTAGCCGATGGTGATTTTGATGGTATTTATATTCCTTCTTAGTATATTTAGTTTAATATAATATACCTAAAACGGTAACACTGTATTTATATTCATTCACAGAATATTTAGTTTAATATAATATAACTGAAATAAACTTACTCTGACGATAAGGGATCTTATTAAATCTGAGTACAGACAATTTCAGCAGGGTATTTAGTGTCCGCCTGTATAGCGCATAGACCCAAATTCATCGTCTGACAAACAACTATTAACGTAGCTATACTAGTTAAACGTCTCTGTTACTGTAACTGATGCCAACAAGAAGAGGCAATAAGAACCCCCAAGCGTAAACTGTGGCGTGTAAGCTCGTATGAGCGGTGCTCTAGGAAAACAAACCTTACCATGCAGACTCATATCAGACAGCACGGATACGCTGATTGATCGGGTTTTACACTGCATGATCGGGATTTACACTGCATGATCGGGATTTACACTGCATGATTGGGATTTACACTGCTTGATTAGAATTTGCACTGGTTTATTGGGATTTGCTCTGGTTTATCGGGATTTAAACTGGTTGATCGGGATTTGCAATGGTTGATCGGGATTACACTGGTTGATCGGGCTTTACACTGGTTGATCGGATTTAAAATAGTTGATCGGGATTTACACTGGTTGATCGGGCTTTACACTGGTTGATCGGATTTAAAATGGTTGATCGGGATTTACACTGGTTGATCGGGCTTTACACTGGTTGATCGGATTTAAAATGGTTGATCGGGATTTACACTGGTTGATCGGGCTTTACACTGGTTGATCGGGCTTTACACTGGTTGATCGGATTTAAAATGGTTGATCGGGATTTACACTGGTTGATCGGGATTTGAACTGGTTGCAAATGCATTACGATTTGTTTTCGTAGAGCGCTGCTGTATTACTATATACTTCTACACACTTCTCAATCGACGTCCGATAGCCGCGTTGCTTAGCTATTGCTCAGGCAGATCTGACTCTGAACTAAATACATGCATGCATGCATGCCAGTGTTGATTTCCTGTATCGCATTACAAAAAAGCTTTCTCTGTGGTAGGAGTAAAACAATGTATTCAACAGTCTAAGAATAAACTTCTGTTTCCCTTTTAAGGAAATGGGGCCATAGACTTTGATGAGTTCGTACATTTAATGCAGAACCTTGTCCGTCCAACGAACTCTGAGGGGCTGATTTACGAGGCCTTCCAAAACATTGGCGGTGATGGCTCTGGTACCATCTCGCAAGACGCTCTCAGAGAAAAGGCAAAGGAACTTGGTCTAGATTTTACCGATGAAGAACTTGAGGACATGATTGATGAAGCAGCGCCGGATGACAATGGAAAGATATCTTACCAAGGTAATGACTTCTCTTTGACATTTTCAAATATATATCAAACCTGCTGCAGAAGAATTCTGAAAATTCCTGGGCAAAATAAATAAACTATATTTTTATGAAAGTTATATTCAAAATATTTAAAAACGTTGTTGTATAGTGAGTGATACATGTCTCATTAAGAGTAATGGAAAAAGAGTAATGGAAAAAGAATAATGGAAAAAGACTAAGAGTAATGGAAGACTGTGGTGCAGAGGTAGAGCGTCGGCCTCTCGTATCAAAGGTTCCTGGTTAAGTCTCCAGGACGCAGACATCGAGCGTGATTAATATAAGCTGAAAGCTTGCTTCGCAATCGATTTTAAATAGATAATGTTTAAATTAAGAGTAATTTCTTCTTTTGTCTTAATGTTTTCAAAAGTTGACTCTAACAAATGCACCACAATACGTCTGCTGTGGAAAAGGGTCACAGTAGTAACGGTACAGCATCTTTGATATTTATTGCAGCTCTATATGACTTCTTTGCATATATGATATGATGCGAGTCATTCCTTTTGCAGGGCTAATCCAATTCATGAGCGATGGAAACGAAACATTGATGGATGCTTTTAAACGGGTGGGTAATTCTTTTGGTTAGATATTGTTAACACTTTCAGTGCCGAATTTCCTAATGTACACTCGTCTATGGAACGCCTTTACTGTCTTACTATGTTGTATTGTATTATACGCAGTACATTTTCATGTATACGAGGTACATATTACATTTGACGTGGTACAGTTTGCATGATATGCAGTGCATTTTGTATAATATATAGTGGTTATTTAATAATATGAAGTGCATAAGTATGAAGATACAGTAGAATAACCATTATATAGTGTGCAAACAACGTCATATGCAATACAAACAACATTATATGCAGTCTATTCTTCAATACGTGTGGTGGTATTTTGATTATATGCGGTGGTTTAAACTTTATACGCGGTGCTTTAACATTGGGGATGATCATACTTTCCGGCATTCTCCGGCATTCTCCGGAATTATTTCCGGAAATTACCGAGCGATAGGTTTGAACATTAACACCGTCTAATCCATTTTAAAAAGGCCATAATCTTTATGAAAAGTGTACACATTTTCTAAATAGACGAGATGCAGAATGTCGTCTATGCAGACGATCTCTAATTCCTGGAGCAGACAACTCTTGAAATCATTATGGTCAAAGGATAAATTGCTCATCTTGAGAAATTCCTCCATTTGTCACAATGCGTTCAACCAGGGTGAGTGTATTAAATACACTCAGCATGGTTCAACCAACCCCTCTTCAATAATTATACTTTCATTTATTAAGATTTTCTATAGTTTTGCCTTAAAGTCATCTGATGCATACTTGTTGTATTACGGAAAAGATTTAAAAATGTGTTTAGGTTACCACTTTATGGTAATGTTTCCTCATAAAAACAACTTTAAATTCCTCAGCCGCTTCTGGAAATAAGAAAAATAACTTGAAAAGTGATTTACATGATATATTTGATTTTGTCTTTGGGAAAAGGCATAACTTTGTTTTTTTCTGAACAGTGTAGGTTCAAATCAGCCTGCATATTTGCTCTGCTTATCATAATCGTCAAAAGTTGACTGAAGCTTCTAATAAGCATATGTAAGTACATGTAATAATCTACTCATATAACATAAGCATTCGAGCTTGTGAGAGGTCATATATTATTAGACTAGTAATATTCAGACTTTAGATTCTAGATTTTGATCAGACTGCAAAATCATGCCGAATGAACAGACCAATCTCGTGTAGAGCGGATTTCAGTGCAGACGACGACATTTCTGCCCCTCGTGTATTCAGAACATGTGTACACATCTATTTATAAATTATTCAAGCGCTTTTTTTTAAATTGAGTAAACGGTGTAAATGTTTATATCTATCTGTCTGACTCAGTATTTTCTGGATAAATAATTACGGAGAATGCCGGAAAGTATGATCATCCTAATGAAAAATGTACCGTATATAAAGCTGCTTACACCATGTATACATTAGTATGGACCGAACATATTGCCAAATGCATTGCCTACTATGATTTTTTATGAACACATACATAATAATGCACCAGGTATAAAGATACGTGCAGGCACTTCATATATTAAAACATACATCGCATATATTGACCAACATACAGCGTATACATGTGAAACTACTGCATACACAAACAAATACACCACATATAATGTCATTTGTACTGCATAGTTTATAGTTTGTATTGCACATGACGTTGTTTGTACAAAGTATAATGGTTATTCTACTGTTTAAACACTAGTTTGCACTGCATATTATTCAATAATCACCACACGTAATAGAAAAGACACTGCATATCATGAATAATGTACCACGTCAAATGAAATATGTACCTCATATACGTGAAAATGTACTGCATATAATACAATACAACATACTAAGACAGTAAAGGCGTTCCATACTCGTCCATGTTCAAAACCCGGTGACTTAATTTTCCTTATAGTAAGGGTTTGGGAATAATTTAAAAGCTAAAACACTGATTTCAAGTGAGACAGATCGTTTCGATCGGAATCATCAAAATCTGTATTGTTTGCAAAACATCTCAATAGTGAATTGAAAAAGCTAAAGTGTTTGGGTTGTTGAACACGTGAGAAATGTTTTGATATCTAGAGTGTTGGGAATATAAGAGGAACATGATAACTGTTTTAAAAATGCATCTTCTGCTGCAAAGCCGTCAAATGCAGTCTGCATCAGGAAAATAATTTATATTTATGCATTAGTTATATTTAATTTTTTAATTTAATAAACTTATAAACGCAGGAATTAATTACAAAGGATTAAAAACCTTGATTAATAAAGAATGAGTACCAACGTCTTTTTGAAGGATGCAGGAGAAGTATCTTCAGAAAACACCGATGAAGTAATATCTACTAATATAAGCGTAATCGCGATAACTCGAACATTGGAACATTCGAATATATCGTTCAACTCGAACCATTTTATCGAAGGGAGACGTCTTTTGTAAATAGCGAAGCGACAGTTCTGATTGATCATACAATCAGTTAGAAAGCCTACTGAGCTGTATTCTTGGACTGAATTTATCTCTGGCTTGCTTTTGAAATTAACCACAAGCGTCAGAGTTTTCTTTTGAGAAAAATACAAAAAAATACACAAAACCTGGTTAGACTACTACAAATAGTCTTTATATGGTCCATATGCTATAGATAAACGACTGTTATGTTATCATACAAGAAAACTCGAGGAAACCCAAACAAGACCGTGATATTATAAATAGACTCCCTGTTGTATAATATATAAAAATATATACTATATGGACCGTATGGAGGGGCCATTTATACTAAAACAGGAGGGATTCCCCAAATTACCAATTACGATCTTTTTTAATCATAGCGAATGGACACTAAAGATAGAGTTTTTGGGTATTTTAACGAGGTATTGCGTGTTTTCCCCTATAGTCTTCTGTAATTGAAATTCGGACGCCTGTGAATTAACACTTAAAAGAATACATGAATAGGACTGCTACAAATTATTAAATGAATTAAGCATGAATCTAGCTATCACTCGAGAAAGTCGATGACTCATTTTTAAAATAAATTTAGCTCACGTCATGGTAATGCATGGGTCTCTCTCGAGTTCATGCTATCAAGAGTCCGCTGTAGGTACAATATCACTTCACTGGAACTTATAATTAAAACAATTAAATAAAACTCTGTACATATAGCGTCAGGATCGTGAGCAAAAAGAAAAAGAACTTGAAGAACAGAGAACGCGAGAAAATGAAGAGAAGGAAGATGACGAGACAACGGAGAGAGTTCCAGACATAGAGGAGATAGCAAGCCAATTTGACAGGAGTTCGTACGATGAATTTAGCAGACAATCGAATGGCCGGCGAATTATAAAGAAACCCGGTAAAAGGGTGCCAATGTCAAAGACAAGGATGCAATATTTAAAAAGGAAGGCCGAGGCACAGGGTCTAGATTTTGATGAGTATATAGAGGTTAGTTACACCAGGCTTTATTCACATTGTTTTCGTGCAATAAGATGTAAACTAAATCTATTTGAATTTACAGACGAGAATATAGCCCGAAATTATGACTAGGCTAGATATATGGGATTAAAACCCCTTACTGTTATCCAGTGTCACATAATTGTGCAAGCTTTGCCTTACGAGGCAAGTACATAGGGACCATTGTTTTACTTTATGGCATATTATAAAGGGTTATAACAGTGACATTTTGTAGGGAATCAACTCTAGTGTTGCGTTTGAACATACATCTCTTAAAGTATGGTTCGCTTCTAAAAACCAAAGTGTAGATATGCAATTCAAAGCAAATTGCAAGACGCGCTCACATTTTTGTATGATTTGTTTATATGACACTTTTAAAGGTCAAAGAAATCAAAGACGCAGAGGATAGGGCATCATCCTCTAAAGACCTATGGATGGGATCGATTCATGATGATAGGACATACGATACAAAGTTCAGATCCAATCCGCCTAGAGCCTACAGACATGTGGTAACACAAACTAGTTTATATTGCCATCATTACACTTGTTTGCTTGAGCTGACGTTTTTTATATAGCATGTCTTTTATCTGATTCAATAGTGCATTTAAAAGAGTAATCTATAGAAATTGATACAGTTAGCTACTATTGAATCATAACAAGTATGACGATTGAGATTATGGATTTTGATTAGCATAGAAAAAACCTATATTGACATGTTCAATGAACTGGAAAGAAAGACAATAAGCTAACGCTTTCAATTCAATCAACATATTTTCTAATTTGTTTGTTACGTCATGTAATGGGATGTGTATGAATATAAATCAATGCAACTGTCTGTTTCAGGAAAGTAAGTTGCATGTTCCAAGTCCAAGACAAATGAAACAGCCAATCGGAACATCAAGAGATAAATACAATGACAGAGACAAAACACAAAAGTCAGTGCTTCAAACTGCTGTTGTGACTGATTTCGATAAAGAATTAAAGAAGATACAAAAGTCAAGAGATACCAAACACTCGACAAAATTCAGTTCCAATATGTTTCCAATGAAATCAAACTATAAACGACTCATCCCTAATGCGGAGAAAGTGGATTTTAAATCATTGGATGGATATCTCGCGCGTAAGAAACAACAGGATGTATATAACATAAACTTCAACATGTGGAGAACATTTTTCGAGAAAGCTGTTAGACAGATAAAAGAGGCTAAACATAAAATAGTGAGTAACATATATCATTGAGTGTCAGAAAGACAAGTCTAGTTTAAAATATAAAGAAATATTACGATTAACTGGTAATGCTGTTAAAATCCCCCCTATTGTATTAATCCAATATCTCAATAAGATTGTTCGTTAGTATCTCATTGGTTGAAAACCCGTAAAGTGAGACCGGATTGGGTGTTCCATTTATGGGTTAATCCAAGCAAACTGGGAGCTAGACGAGCTCTCGATGTCTTGCACACACGTCTGAATTCTAAATGGTGGTAGCTACCGGTAATTCATTCGAATTGAAAAAGATAGCTTCAGTAGGATCAAAAATGTGTTTAGATGCAGTTTCACACCATATATAAATCAATCAGAATATTTACATTATTATAGGACACCATAGAAACAGCGTTAAAGGAAGTTCAAACTGAAAAGAGACATACCAAACATGACAGTAACTACACAACAGAATTTACAAGGAAGAAGAAAGAGCGCCATAATCTTAGACCAAACGTGATTACACCAACTCTAGATAACAGTAGTCAGGTAATATATCTATAGGTGCTACCTATTTACGAAAAAAACGCAAGATAATTATAAACAAAAAATAAAGAGCATACTTTGGCCATAAAAAAGGATTTTTAAGTAATTGACTAGACACTAATAACGTTAATGTCATGTTTCTTGCATTATCAAAACATATTTGGAGTTCGTATTGCTGTTGTCTATTATTTGAACAGAAAATAATAAAGTAAAGACTTTCAGAAAATCAAGGAATACATTTATAATGAACGAGGTTAAAACATGAGGGCCAAGATGATCCTTATTCGATCACCTGCCTTATGGTAAAGAAGCAAATAGATCAGCCCTTTTCTGATGCCACCTGGTGACTCCCTTTTTCAACCAGTCAATATGACTGGAACAAATTATGTAAGGGGTCACATTTCTGCTAAACCCTTTCCCTAGTAGAGAAGGTGTGTGAGTCAATAGCTCATGTATAGGAAAAGGGGGGTCTTTCATGTTGATACCACATATTTCTTACAGATTTCCATTTATTTTTAACTTTTCGTACAAATGTTAATTCCCACATAACACAGCACTTTAATGATCTTAAATATCGATTTTAAAAAAAAATGATTAAAAAGACGACAATAATTTCAATCCGTGTTTTTCTGCTCATTTTATACATACCCAAAAAAACGATTTTAAAAAAAAAATGATTAAAAAGCCGACAATAATTTTTTTCAATCTGTGTTTTACGTCTGCTTTTTATACATATCAAAAATGGCGGCCCCCATGGATTTTTTTCAGTTTCATTTCAGAAAGCTTCATGGGTTATTGAAAAAAAAAAAAAAATCTCACACCTGTTACCTATAAGCGAAAATACCCATTTATGTGTTTTTTTCGTATTACTTTACATGATTGACCTTGTCATGCCCTTTGTGTAAATACATGATAACGAATACAAATATTTTTTCATTTGTTTTATGATGAAATATGACATACTCGTTAGAATACATTCGGGATAACAAGACATTTGTTCAGAGGGCTGGATAAGGTTAACATTTTCAAAGAATAATGGTTTAACTGATCATTCACTGCATAATTTCAAACTCGAATCTTCCATGTTGAAAATTGGTCTACACCATTTTTGTGTCCACAATTAATGTCTAAGTGGCAAACAATTCTGATTTCACGAATTACGAGCTGTCTCATCTGAATCTGCATTGTTTGCAAAGTGATAAAAATACCAAAATATAGATCAGTATTACATGTAGCAAGATTTAGAACGTCATCGCCTACTATAGAACAAGGTAGATTTACGAATAATCCTCGTAGCTCTCGAATCTGTAAACATTGTCATTTTAATCAAATAGAATCAGAATATCATTTCCTTCTTATATGTCCAAAATACACAGACTTAAGAGTAAAACATTTGAAAAGGTATTATTTCACATGGCCAACGATGCACAAAATTATCAATCTCATGTCTAAAACATCCAAAACAACTATAAGCGGATTAAGTAGATGAGGCAATGTTATCAGCTTAAAATTTATCCACCTACAATTATCACTACTTTTCTCTTCCGAAAAGTGTATGTTTTCCTTTACGGAATTCATGTCTTTGTGTTAAACTGTATTTGCTTTAAACATGTATGTATGTTTTATTCAATAAAGTTTATTATTATTATTATATACGCTTCAGTACAGCGGAATGAACTGTTTATACTGCGGTGATATGAATCAGTTCATGCATTCACAGAGTCTTAAAACAAACAGTCTGTCTGTTTTACTACTGGTAATCAGTGACTATAATATCTAAAGATGAGTTATGAAGGTATTGTAATTCCTGCATCATTATATTAGGTTTTTGAAGTGGTGGTATTATCGTTAATACGTTTACAGGGCTCACATAATATCGTTAGCTCTTCAAATAGTGCTTCATTTGAGTGGCGCTCTGCGGAAACCGACAATAAGGCATTTGCGACCCAATACAGAGTCAGATAAGAAAGCGCATCTGTGCAGTCTAATCTGGCTCTACACTGTTCGCCAATTAGTCCTAGAAGATGTCCACGTGTAACAATTACGCTGATGGTTGTTTCTCCCATTTGCAGGTCAAAGTAGAAGTCAAAAAGGCAAATACTGAAAGAAAGCTGAAACCGTCCAGCTCAATTAGTAGTAGTCTGGAATTATCAAAGGTATTTTTCAGCTCAATTTATATTCATGTTGCATGACATTGGATACAAAGGTACTGTACGAATAAACGACTTTCAGTCATTTAATTTTGAAATTACTTTTATCAAATTCAATGATTGAATGATTGTTTGATTGGGTTTAACGCATTTTCAACCATTTTCCTATCTTATTGCGAAAGTCAATGCACATTCTCGTGTGTTTCCTCGCATGCTTTTATTACTACTCTACAACAATTTTTCAAGCGTTTTGCTTTTCCACAATTACATGCAATGAAAACGTTTTGATAAGTTAATGCTGTCTTAAAAGATTTTTCCAATGGCTTATACGATTGCATGATTACCATTCATTTACATTAAACGGTCAACATTGAAGTCCTTTTGCAAGCAATACAGATTCGGGTGAGTCAGCTCGTAGCGAGCCAATTGGTTACCAACATTTAAGAAACATTGCAATGAAACAGTTAAAATGTGACTTCCATCATCTAGGTTTGGGCTGAATAAAACCCCGCAACAGTTCGTTTTAACTCTTTCAGCACGGAATGTCCTAAAGTTGATTATCCCAAGTAAAAACGGGCGACTCCGTTGTACACATGATAAGAGTTATGAAATGATTTGTACTAAATGGCAAAAAATGCTGATTTAAGTTGAAACAGTTCGAGCTAACTCAACGGAATCTGTATTGTTTGAAAAACCATCAACATTGCCATTGGTGCAGAAAGAGTTAACTAAACTATGCCACTAGAACAGATAACCGTTTAGAAATGATATGTTACGCTATGCATGCAAGTGTTATAGGTAATACTATAAAAAACTGTTTAAATAATATTCGCTTCCACCTTCAGACTAAGTCAGAAAGTCAGTTCAACCAGAAGAAAAATACGGGATCCTATGTGAATAAGTTTCTCGGAGCCCGGGGAATGGCGGTACCGGACACACCAGAAGACTACTTGTCAGTGGGAACGCAAGATTCTAAAAAACCTTGGAGGCCGCCTAAAAAGAACATTCGTGTTATCTCAAAAGATACCCTGGATTTGTATTTGTAGTGCTAGCTTTTATACCAATGTTGGTGTTTATCAATGATCATATCTAGTCTATTATCGTTTCAAAGATAGGTCATACCACACGAAGACCGATATTCATAGTTATAATATAGTTATCGAGATTCAAAAGAATACGTGTGCAGTGCCAACCTCTGAGGTGATTTGTGTGAGGCCGCTCTTTCGCACAAAGGGCCTTAACCAAATATCTTTTCAGGACAACAAACAATGGAAATATTATTTACAACATAATTATGAAATTTTGAACACGGAAACGACAATCCGATTGATGCACTCGAGGAAGTAAGCAATTACAATATGTGCTTACTATATAAATATCAAATTATCAAAATATCAAATTGTTCCGTTGTCTGATCAGAACTTTGAACATAATGACTACGATATGACTAACCCAGGGGAAAAAACAGAGATAAAAACATTTTATGAAAATACTCTGGAAACCTGTGCAGTCCAATCGCATATTAACCATTCCTTATTCAATTCTTCCAAGCACATAATTGATACTGAATTCGGATAGTGAGAAGTTAACTGGTCTTATATACTCAGCCATCGCACGGCGATCACGTGCACAATCTCCGATATGTGTATTCGTATATGCTAAGACAAACGTTCTCCACTATACTGCCATCCTCGGTACCCAGGTTATTCATAAAATATATGATACCCTGGGCAAATTGGGTAGCGAAACTTCGCAAAGCATTCACCACGATTTCCTCCGTAACTACACTGTAATGTTCGTATCGCATGAGGTTTATGTCATGCGGCCAATCAAGCGGGCGGCTGCATTTCACCTCATAAACTATTCATGAGTACGAGATTTTTACAGCCAATTTGCCCAGGGTATCATATATTTTATGAATAGCCTGGGTACCGAGGACGCTATACTGCGTACCGAGGAGAACTTTGAATTCGTGGGTAATCAGTTTGTGTTCATAGTGAGACTAAATTATACGACCATTCACGTATGTACCTGTTAGTGAGTGCAGTGGTACTAGTGACGTGTCCACGGTCATTTAAGTTCCCAATACAAAACGACCAAATGGCCCATCCATTCTATCTGACCTAAATGATCACTGTGTGTCAGAGGATTCTTAATGCTTATTCGAGAAATGTATTGACCAAGATCGGACTGCACATGTGCGCACATGACTCCTATTTATGTTTACATTGACTAGTATAAACATTTTATTCTGACAATGTAGTTTTCAAACTGTTATGTGTCAGATCGTACGTGATGCGGAGGAGCAAGGTCCCTCAGGTTGGTTTCTATTTGACGTGGCTTAGCTTCTATTACAGTAAATAGTGATTGGTCGCCACTGGAATCAACACTATTAGTAACTATGTCACATACACTTATATCGTATACACTGCCCATTCACCGGGATAGGGAAATACGTCACTAGTTTTAATTATATTAACGTTATCTATTTCAAATGAACAGCTAATGCATATACTTACGAATTATCGAAGACATTTTACTTTTGAATTGCTTATGTGTGTACTTTAAGGTTATGCTCTTAAATATTTGCCTATGATATAGCTTTGTTCTTTTCACTATCCTCTTGGATGTTTTTCTATCTTATAGCAAATGTATGTACATGTACTTTGCACGTATTCTCTTTTTTCCTAGGGAATAGTTAATGTATTGACTTTTTACGGCTCCTCCTGTACAATTCCTATATAAATAGGTAATGTTTCACGTATTATCTTGGATATTTAACCGGGAAAAGGAAAAGCTTGTGTATGTGGTTATGAAGTTAACTTGTATGCTTGAATAGTGTATTAAACAGCTTTCAACAATTGTCTAGTTATAGCATAGTATTTCCCGAATGAATGACTTAACACTATCGATGGGTTTAATTAAGTCTTCTGCATGGTCTGATCCGGGATCCGCGCCCAATACTCTGCATGGTCTGTATATTGGTTGGTTTTGGATCCTATGATTGGCCAATAATGGAGACCAGCGTCATTCGTGTTCCACTGATTCGCTTTGAAAGCAGCCAATAGCATAGGAAACCATTCCTTTGATATATATATCCTTTGTTTTACTAGGAGTACAAGACATCGCATTAACCTATTCCTGAATGCAGACGTATTTCGATGCATTGGAAGCTGACGACGTTTCAAATCAAAGCAATTTTCCGTTTGCCATAGTGTTTTCAACTCGATACAATTATTATGCTTTGGTTTATGGAGGTTGACTATATCTTCTACTAGATATTTCCATAGACAACTAATGCTGATTTAATGGCGAAAAGGGGTCTTCTTGCATCCCCATTTTACATAAAGGGGATTTAGGAGTGACACAACGGGTACTACACTTCCAGATAATTAGCAGAAGTAAAGTCTATAGCTTTTTCTACCTATAAACAGACACTAAATTATTTGGAAAAACGATGCTTAAACAGGATCATCTGATGGGATTAACACGAATACGGGTTCCAACTTCAAAGGCTGAACTGTATTTTAAATACATTTATCAATTAAAGCCTTCTCTAGGAGTGTCAAGATCCTTTTACTTAAATATTATATGACACTACTAGTTTGGTTTCCAGTCTAAAGTTCAAATCTTGGTTACAACACGGAAACCAAACTATGAAAATGACGTCATGTCAGCAGTTTGACGTTATAACGTAAGTCACCTTGGCGCCAAAACCGGCAAATTTCACGTAGGCTGCATTCTTTCGTCATGGGCCTCATAAAACACTTTATGTGATAAATATAATTTATTTAGTATCACATTAAATAAACTCGTTGACTAAGCTGAATATGACGCTCGTCAAGGCTCGCAGCATATCATCTTTGTAAACTCGTTTATTAAAAATGATAATCAATAAACACTTATAAAATATCCTCTATTAATACACTACTGTGAATAAATCAACCACATTCGGGACCGTACATTCTAAAGTGTAGATTGTTGTGACGGTTTTTGTGGCGATTGGTTTGACAATCGCCATAATGCTAACAGAAACAACAACAACGAAAAATATTTACATAGTCGGTTTTGAACAATCGGTTGATATTTTTTTTCCTTACTGCAAACTAATTTACTCACATCCGTTATAGTTCCATCATTGATTCAGAGACGTGATTAATAATAATTATGTCAGTGCTACTTTGGTACCGGATTGTTACTAATATTTGAGTTTTATCGAGACGTTATCTACATAGAGTTAAAATATGTAAATATTATCTTCGTCATGATTTGGCAGATAATAAATATCATTGCGCGTTCTGCCTTGCAAATAACGGCAACTCTGATGATACTCAAATCTGGAAATTCCAAAAGGTTTTATAAATAGCTCGCGAGACCAAAAACCAGAAGAGCTTGTAAATCTCAATATTATAAACGCTTTATTTTGTAGTTGTTTAAATATATGAAAGCGTCTAGATGATAAGACTGGTTTACAAAGGTTTAAAGGACACACAATGTCAGTGTGTACACACGTTATGTATACACGTCTGCACGTTCTAGAGTCAATTAGCAATCAATGCTGACAGTGTAGCCTAATTTAGTTTGGAGATCGAGCATTATAATATATGCCTATATTTTTATAAATTGAACAGTTTGGCAAATAGTGAAATTGTGCTTTTGGAGCATGTTTTGTGTTTGTTTTTGCACTCACATTATTCGAACAACCTCAGAGACATATCGTTATGTATACACGTCTGCACGTTCTATAGTCAATTAGCAATCAATGCTGACAGTGTAGCCTAATTTAGTTTGGAGATCGAGCATTATAATATATGCCTATATTTTTATAAATTGAACAGTTTGGCAAATAGTGAAATTGTGCTTTTGGAGCATGTTTTGTGTTTGTTTTGGACCCTCAATCATGCAATGTGAAGGGACTAAATTGAACAGACCTGTTAAATATCGGACATCTTTGAAACAAACACCAAACTAATGGATACTGTTTTCTCTCCTTTCTTGATAATTTAGTCATTTCTAAAGTGTAAAATATATTTTATCTTAATATGGCCTAACGACCTGGTGATAAACATGTGATTACCCGAACAATTTAGATTACAAATAGCCATTCTAATGAGCTAAAACGGTAGTCTATCGAATACCAACTAGATTTTTCATAACTTTGGAATGGCCTAATTTTGAACACTTCATGACCAATTTCAGAACGTAACTAAATAATCACCAAGACAACATTCTGGCAAACTAACATTATTCTACTGTCAAAAGATGCAGGGTTGATATATTCTCAAATATACCCGCACCAGAGTCATCGCAAGCCCTACACCGATATACTGCTTGTTACTTTGCCGGATTTTCCATACGATCGCCACTACAGTGCCATTGGCGCTTTGATTATTATATATATCCATGTACATCAACATCCGAAAGTTAGAATAGAATATTCGATGGCTATTAAGAGGGACACGTACTGCTTGAACTTTAAGCCATACATGACAGTGCAAGAAGCATATCCCGGACGGTCCTGAGGTTTGCTGACCTGTTCTTCTCTAACGAAAGACTGACACAGCGCAAACAAAGACAGGACAAAGAGAGTAAAACAGTTTGAATCAGTTTGTATTTTTTTAAATGGTATTTATATGAACAAACAATATTTATTGTATAGGTAAAATTAACAAAGAGCACAGTATGTGTACAATGAACCAGCGATAACTCGAACGTGCAATAATTCGAATATATCGATAGTCTCTAACATAGGCCTTGAACGGACTCTTTTGAAAAGAGCGTTCAACAGTTCTGTTTTCTCAGACGTACGCTTTTATCACAGACCTGTTTTTAAAAATCAAAATTTAAATATAAATGTATTTCGAGGGCTTGGCGTGAAACGGTTGTAACTTAAAACCTATTTTGAAAACCCTGGTTAAGGGGCAATTTCGACCCCTTCGTAAACAATGCAAATTTAGGTGCCATTGCTCAGAACGAGCAATGGCACCTAAATTTCCATTGTTTACCAAGAAAAATGATTTAACGCTTATAAAGACTTTATGGCGAAGTAAATAACCTTGGTAAAAAAATACCAATTTTAGATACAACCGTTTCACGCCAAGCCCTCGATTTCGTAGCTGAAAATACATAATATAATTTAGCATAAATAGAGGTAACACTCGAACACGTGATAACTCGGGAGTACTTCAATGGTCCCTTTCGAGTCATACTACACTATTTTGGTAAAGTGACTGGCTTAATCGAGAGAGTTACTCCCCTTGAAATCGATACAATTTACACTAACCTTTTCTGACCTGGTATTTAGGCTATATGGATTTATATAGGGACAGATCTTTAAAATTGATATAAAGTCATTAATTTTTTTGATGACAATATATTATAAGTTTTTTTCTATAAGGTCAATATGTCTGCTTTCATTTAATGTAAAGATATAAAAAATAGATTAACTGCCTGATACTTCCATTTTTGATTTTAATAGACAACATGCATTCCTTCTTTATTCCATGTAAATTATTGGAAAATCGCGATTTTTTTATTTTTAAGTCCATTTTTACCGTATTTCCTATTTTCTAAGGAAATTTTATAAGTTATAATCGGAGAGTCTATTTTTAATTCTTTTTAGTCATACAAATTTCAAACAAATATGTTTATGTCTTGATACTTCCATTTTCATTTAAAAATGCAGAAAACGCCTAAAAATGTAAAAATGAATTTTATGTCCGGATCGCGAATTTTCCGGATTAACGGCGTCCGATTTAACGAGGCTCGACTGTATCTGGTAATGACTAGATCTATTTTGATCGCTTACTAATGTCGTGTATGTAGATAGGTGGGTGGGGTGCGAAAATGAACTTGTTCCAGCTTTTATATATTCAAAGACCTAATATGATTACAAAACGTATTAGGAAAAGAACAATTTAACAGTGCATGGAAAAAAATAAATTAAAGCAATGACTAATTAAACAACTTGTCACCTGTGAATTTGAAGTGTCCATTTTCATGTGTCTTGATAATGACAATTGTTTTTACAACAAAGAGATTTAAGTAATATGTTATTATGACAGTATATAAAAACCGCCGTTACCAATTACCAAGTGTTAAAGACTGATTAGCCAGAGTCTTGTCCGACAAATAAATGTTTGCAAATAATCGATATACAGATATCGAGCAGAGTAATGTTAAGATCACCTGCGGGCTTAGTATGAAATCGAATACGTCATTAAATCTGTTTACAAATAATCGATAAATACAAATATAGGCGCGTAACCGAAGGGCCACAACTCAATTATCGATTTTTGACTTAATCGAAGGCCTGGGAAAGGGACGCAATTCCTGCAAATCTTCATAAATAGTGCCACATGTCGAGCTACCGCTACTCCACCGTATAATAAGAATAATTTAAGAACGCAAGCTTTAACACTTGATCTGATCAACTGACGTTCTGCAGCCGATATATGTGAATGATTTGTAAAAAAGCGGAGATAGTGCGCATCATTTCTTTCAATTTTGTAACACACACTGGGTGTTTCGTGTTATATGCTACAGTTATAAAACCATAATATATACAGGACGGAAAATGACTGTAGGCGCATTAATTTTAACTCAATTCAAGATATAGACGCATTTTGACCCATATGCAAGCAGACGACACTTGGAAACTGTGACAAGGGAGTAAATGCTCATGATGAGCCAATTTGCCTTTTGCCATAATGTTTTAAGCCTTTCCAATAATGATACTTTCATATATAGATATGTTCCATACTCTTGACAAAGCCATTTTAAATCAGTCTGCTGCAGATTCGTTGTATATGCGAAAGGGAGTAAGGAATGTCCTCAAAGAAGATACATGGAAGATTATGAAAACTGACATGTATGTAGGTAATAATCCATATTTAACGCAGAACTGACCATGCATGTAGGCAAATTGTTTAACAGATAAGTTCTGGCAGAATGTGAACCATGGAAGACTAGATTGTGAAAAGTGTTATTGTGACCGGGCTAAAAAATGTATTCTCATGGAGAGATAAAGCTTCCATAGAATAACTCTTAAGTCCTATATTAACATTTATCTGCAACGAAGTTACTTTAAAGAACAGTTACGCATGTCTCAATGTTCAAAGTAAAACTGATATGTTTTATACGCTGCGTGTTTATCATACTGGTTATAATAAACCGCATCTCATACACCACAAATCTGGAGCAAACGACTTTTAAAATAGGTATGCTCAAATGTTAAAAATGTTCTTTAAATGAAAGTATAATCGATGAATACAGTTGAACTCACTTTTCCACAATGCTTTCAATAGTCGCCTGTTATCTTTCATTTTAGCCGTCTACATGCTAATGAGATCAAACAAATATAAATTTTTTCTAAACCCAAATATATTCCTTAAATTTTGATGTTTTAAAGATAAAGGGGTTTAATAACAATTCAAACAGTGACTACTAACAACATCTAAGCAGGACCTATACACAATCGGAAGCAGTAAGTTATGGAGTCGAAGACCGTTTCGAACTGTGTAGATCCTAACGACATGTGTTTTTATATGACACCATTCGATGTGTAATTACCCAAAATTCCTAACAGAAAGTCAATGTCAAATCACATATATATCAGTCATAACTGACTATAAAGAATATCCTCTCTTTGACATGGAGTTTGAAATTCAGACTGTAAGGATCTGGATAAATGATATATCCGAAGAATGACTATAGAAGTTAACAATACAATTAGTATTGCCGTTAAATTTCCAAATGTAAATTTTTATGTAAGGCGGTTCGGTTTGCATACCGTAAACCCTTTCCCACATACAGCAAATCTGTAGCAGACGACTAAGAACACATCTAGACAAAACTATGCAAAACCTCTATTAATGAACATTTATTTATTGGCTAGAGTTGAGAACATTGTGGCAAATGGAAAAATTGTTCGTCACGACCAATTCCTCCATGTTCTACAATGTTTTCTAAAACTCGTCTGTTACAGAAGGGTCAGAAATCGTCTGTATGTAGACAGAGTGGAAACCTGCTTACTAAAACAGTTAGCCTGACCAGATAATCGGCAGAAGATGTAAAAGTAATTCTTTGTAAACACTCTACACACTATCTAAGCAACAGCTGCTCGAACACAAATCGAAAGAAACAATACACCTCTAAACAGGTCGAAAACTAGAATAATAATTTGTATTCCGATATTTGTTATACTAAAATAAGTATACAGTTAGTTGTTCCGTCATTACATTGTGATGCTTAAACCAAGTGTAATATTCACTACACGTTACCGTGTGATGCTTAAACAAAGTGTATCATTCACTACACGTTACCGTGTGATGCTTAAACCAAGTGTAATATACACTACACGTTACCGTGTGATGCTTAAACCAAGTGTAATATTCACTACACGTTACCGTGTGATGCTTAAACAAAGTGTATCATTCACTACACGTTACCGTGTGATGCTTAAACCAAGTGTAATATTCACTACACGTTACCGTGTGATGCTTAAACCAAGTGTAATATTCACTACACGTTACCGTGTGATGCTTAAACAAAGTGTATCATTCACTACACGTTACCGTGTGATGCTTAAACCAAGTGTAATATTCACTACACGTTACCGTGTGATGCTTAAACAAAGTGTATCATTCACTACACGTTACCGTGTGATGCTTAAACTAAGTGTATCATTCACTACACGTTACCGTGTGATGCTTAAACCAAGTGTAATAATCACTACACGTTACCGTGTGATGCTTAAACCAAGTGTAATATTCACTACACGTTACCGTGTGATGCTTAAACAAAGTGTATCTCTCACTACACGTTACCGTGTGATGCTTAAACAAAGTGTATCTCTCACTACACGTTACCGTGTGATGCTTAAACAAAGTGTATCATTCACTACACGTTACCGTGTGATGCTTAAACAAAGTGTATCATTCACTACACGTTACCGTGTGATGCTTAAACCAAGTGTAATATTCACTACACGTTACCGTGTGATGCTTAAACAAAGTGTATCATTCACTACACGTTACCGTGTGATGCTTAAACTAAGTGTATCATTCACTACACGTTACCGTGTGATGCTTAAACCAAGTGTAATAATCACTACACGTTACCGTGTGATGCTTAAACCAAGTGTAATATTCACTACACGTTACCGTGTGATGCTTAAACAAAGTGTATCTCTCACTACACGTTACCGTGTGATGCTTAAACAAAGTGTATCTCTCACTACACGTTACCGTGTGATGCTTAAACAAAGTGTATCATTCACTACACGTTACCGTGTGATGCTTAAACAAAGTGTATCATTCACTACACGTTACCGTGTGATGCTTAAACCAAGTGTAATATTCGCTACACGTTACCGTGTGATGCTTAAACAAAGTGTATCATTCACTACACGTTACCGTGTGATGCTTAAACAAAGTGTATCATTCACTACACGTTACCGTGTGATGCTTAAACCAAGTGTAATATTTGCTACACGTTACCGTCAGAAACAATATCCATTGACTAAGTTCTACATCATGTATCATGACGTACTTCGACAGGAGATGAATATGATGCCGTCCATTGTTGAACACTGTTGACTGAATAGTGTCAGATATAAAATTAAATTGGTGGTCGACTGTCCATATACGATTTATGTATATTTATACTGTCTTGAGTATTCAATTCGTTGTCCAATCCATTTGTACGGCAATTCAAGACAAAAGTCCAACCAATTAGGCCAACAAAATAATTCAGCTGTGATACGTGGGATTTCTTGTATTCCGAAAATAAATGTACACACATTTCTTTTAATTCAATAATATAAATGCCTATTATAACGGTTATTCGACTGCTCGTTGTCCGTGACAGATTCGGCTAGACTGTGCCACATGTTTGATACATTCTGTCTGTTCTTATCAAACATGTTGTTGTTGTTCGTATATTCATTTCTCGGGGTCATGACCCACGAATCGAAATAACTTTTGTCCACTAACTGCACTCTCTTTTTCTTAGGTTTCCATGGTTTCTTCTTTTCTGGTGCTGTTGAGATTGCATTTGAACCATTTTCTGTCAAACCCTCTGGTAACGATTCTGCCATCTGAAAATGATAGAATTAGTTAAAATGTTCACATATGTAGACGCATTTTGACGCATCTGCAGCAGACGGTTTATGTGACAACTTGTTCAACTCTATTCAATGATCATACTTTCACGTATATAGATTGTTTCCATTGTCTTTGCATTACCCTTCCCATCATACGACAATCATGCAGCAGACGACTTCGAACATATTTTGTCAAAAAATAGAAAATCTCTATAATTAAATGGATGACCTATGACTTAAAGTGGAAAACTTTGTTTCAAAAGAAGAAATTGCTCGTTTTGAGCAATTTCTTCTTTTGTCACTATGTTTTCAAAAAGCCGTCTGCTACAGAGGCGTCAGAAAGCGTCTATATGAAGGAAAAGGTTAAATAATAGCGTTTGCTGTAAAACGTTGATACCAGGGAAAGGTTTAATAACGAATGTCAACAAAGGAAATCCTAACGTATGAAGATTAAGAATAGCCAAAGCCTGTGTCACACAAATTAGTATGGACAGAATATTTCATGTGGTGTGTATACATACAAAGTTTTGAAATTATTCAAGAATGAATAAAACTAAAAGAAAATACGTGTAGCGTATGTTAGCATAATTTCAGTTATATCACTGCGTTTCCTGGGTTAGTTACCAGTACTACTGATCCATTTATCCTGACATCAGCCAGTCAGTCCTAATGCTAACCCAGCAACCCTGAGCGCCAAGAAGGGTAGCCATTACTACCATTTTTAAAGTCTTTGGTATAACCCCATCAAATCAGGTGTCAGAATGACGTTGATATCGTTTACCGTCCCAAGGTACTTACATTATACACAATTTCACAGAATCGAAATGTGTCAACCAAATATTTAAATATATGAGCCGTTCCACGAGATAACCAAAATGATGGCCTCTGTGTAATGTATCGGTCCAATCAGCCTGCGCAGTCCGCGCAGGCTTATCCGGGCCGACACATTCTGTCTTTAGGAGATAAAGGTGTAGAGTAATGATTCCTGTAACAGAAAATCTACAGGTGGCGAAAAGTGTCTGTCCGGGTTAGCCTGCGCGGCATATTCCATGGGCCTCAGAGAAATATCTATTCTCAAAATGGAATTATAAACCAAGTGCTATTACTTTTGAATCAACCCTTTAATCAACCTCGTTTGCTTATTATGGTAAAAAAAAATGTCTTCTTTATGTGCGTCTATGCTGCTTAAATTTAAAACAGGGAGGATCTATTCTAACTACATTGTTGTTTTGTCATTTTATGGCTCAACAATCTATTATCGGGTGCATATTGCAACATTCAAAAGAGACAATTTAGAAGTTTTAAGTTAACTTTGAACGATTAAAATTGTTGTTTAAACATGTATTGGCTGTCATAAAGCTAAATGTCGTTTTGACGTCGTCCCTAAATTGACCATATATAAAAAGCAGATGCTTACCCTAGACCCGTAGGTCGGTTTTAAGGCGTCCTCAAATTCTTTCTTCCATTTTGGATTCCCAGGTCCAGACTTGTTACCACGAGGCCTAACGAAATCACAAATATATGTGTTTACATACCGGTATACATATTCATGCTACAAAATAGCGTTTTGTCTTCACAAAAAGTGTCATAAACCTAAACTATCTTTCATTTGCACCTTTTCAATTAAAATTGTCTATGAATTCCAGGTAATGATTAAGGTTTACTATCCTCATCGAACAACTGGGAAACTTTGGTCATCGGCTTGTTAAGCCAAATTCGCATTGAAATCAGACCAAAATCATTCGCAGTTTTACAGCGAAGTTCATGTCTGATCTTAATGAGTTTGGTTAACAGATGTTAATGTAGAGAGATAAAGCTACCATATAAATACTCTTTAAGTCTTATATTAACCTTTATCCGAATTTCAGTTTCTTTCAACAACATTTAACTACACTTATGTCTCAAGGTGCGCTTTAAAACGGCATTTACAAACAATACAGACCAATACAGGTCTGCATGTTCGAGCAGTCTGGTCACGGACTACATTAAGCGCTTTCCATTTATCAATATTTAGAATCAGCTAGTCCATAAACTTTGAAGTATCAAAAGTCGGGTGCGTTGATATTGGCGGGATACTGGTTAAAGGCGAACTTTAAGAAATCAATAGGTCCGTGACGTTAGAGTGGGTTAATGTAGACGTCATTCAGACGTCATTCAGTGGGTTAATGTAGAACGTCATTCAGATGTCATTCAGTGGGGGTAATATAGACGTCATTCAGGTGTCATTCAGTGGGTTAATGTAGACGTCATTCAGACGTCATTCAGTGGGTTAATGTAGACGTCATAAAGAAAGCATTATAATATCACTAACTTTATGCCAACCGTATTTTTAAAGGATCCCTAAGCATCGTATAGACCCCCCGTATCGGTAGCAGACGGCATTTAAAAACGTTGTGGCAAAATTATAAATTGCTTATGATGATAAAAGTATCCTATTGTCATAACGTTTTAAACTGTATTCAATAATTTTACATTCATTTATAGAGTTTAGTTTGTACTTTTGCTTACGTAAACGTTTTCAGACTCGTTTACTGTAGATTTATTGTACGAAGGAAACGGTAAATGGATTTATAGTGAACATGGCATATCCATCTTAGACTGCGTACAAGCTACGGCCTATGTCAATCGTAGCTGATAGTTATTCCAAAAGATCTATTTAAAATTCCCTCGGCTCGTAAAGTGTTTTGAATACTTACGTTTTCGAGTCGCTGCTACTTCCCTTTTTCACATTGATGACAACGAGGCTGCCCTTACGTTTGAATGCCAACACAGGCTGTTCCGGCGTCGGCGACATTGCCTTGTTATAATAGAGATCGAAGAAACGGCTTTGCTGGAAAATAATTGTTATATGTTTTTGGTTCATGCTTAACCCTTATCCTGTTACAGATTTATTCGCCACTAATACAGCAGACGACCTTTGCAATTAAACGCGCAAACACATCACTTATGTATCAAGTTCATACCTCCAGTGTGCCTAGTGTGACACGCTTTTTCCCTAAACTGTTTTTAAGAAGATGACTATATACGTTCCATTTAAGATAATTAGTAGATCTGGTACCCGGATAATGTTACAAAAATCGAACTCTGTTATAACGACAAAAGTGTCTTTCGAATGTCTATAAATTCTAATGAAATAACTCTTTTATGATGAAGCAAATTTGAAAGGTATATAAAACACTGTTTCATCATAATCTAATGTAAACGCGTAGACTGCCGCAGACGTTCCGATCATTTTCTATATCAAGGAAAGGATAACAAAAGCATTGGGAAAAAGAACGTATCGAGGGCTTGGCGTGAAACGGTTGTAACTCAAAACCTATTTTAAAAACCCTGGATTAGGGGCAATTTTGACCCCTTTGTAAACAATGCAAATTTAGATGCCATTGCTCAGAACGAGCAATGGCACCTAAATTTCCATTGTTTACCAAGAAAAATTATTTAACGATTATAAAAACTCTATGGCGAGGTAATTAACCATGGTAAAAAAATCCCAATTTTAGTTACCACTGTTTCACGCCAAGCCCTCGGTATGCATGTATACCGAGCAAACATAGAAACATACCACGTGCCCAAGTTCTTTTGGGGGTCTGGCTTTAAAATCTGTATTCATATTTGCAGCTTCCCGATCGTCAATAGAAATCGGCGGTATTTTCTTCTGATAAAACCTTTCATCATATATTCGAGTATCCTACAAGTGAAATATAATTAATTATTACTTAGATTTCAATGAACTATTGAGTATTAACAGTGTATTATATTATAATTAACTAATTTTTTTAAACGGTGAATTATATTTCAAGTGGTAGTTTTCACTGTTTATTCTATATTAAACTTACCCGTTAATGTCACCATAGACTAAAAGCGTGAAATAAACGGGACAATTGTTTGTAAAAATAGATATAAGATCAAGAGCTTAAACATTGAAGAGTTCTCCTTCCCATTCATTTAAGGAAATAACTCAAGGGCGTCAATTGTTGGTCATACAAGAAATACGGATCTAAAAATAGAATAATTCGAATGTAATACCGCTTTCCAAGGACTTTTAGTAACATCACGGCGGCCAGTTAAGTTAGTACTAATTTTATAATCTCTCTCGCACCGACCTTCCACTTAGCAATCGTCTAAGACAGCATTTCAAATCGGAGTGTTGGTCCATTGGTAAGGACGAATTGTTCGAGTCACAATGAATTTGCCATGCATCGGAAGACTAAATGACTGATCAAGGATTCGAACTCATGAACCAATGATCTATACGTTTCGTTGTTATCAATTATCGAGCTATCGTGTCTGACGCCCAGGAAAATACAGCTATGTTTTGAGTGACCAAACTACGAGTTGGTTTGTTTGAATGGTGTTTGATGCCACCGTCAACAGTCACCAGTTGTATCACGGCGTGTCCTGGGTAAGTCACCAGTTGTTCAGTTATATCACGGCGTGTCCTGGGTAAGTCACCAGTTGTTCAGTTATATCACGGCGTGTCCTGGGTAAGTCACCAGTAGTTCAGTTATATCACGGCGTGTCCTGGGTAAGTCAACAGTTGTTCAGTTATATCACGGCGTGTCCTGGGTAAGTCACCAGTTGTTCAGTGATATCACGGCGTGTCCTGGGTAAGTCACCAGCTGTTCCGTTATATCACGGCGTGTCCTGGGTAAGTCACCAGTTGTTCAGTTATATCACGGCGTTTCCTGGGTAAGTCACCAGTTGTTCAGTTATATCACGGCGTGTCCTGGGTAAGTCACCAGTTGTTCAGTGATATCACGGCGTGTCCTGGGTAAGTCACCAGCTGTTCCGTTATATCACGGCGTGTCCTGGGTAAGTCACCAGCTGTTCCGTTATATCACGGCGTGTCCTGGGTAAGTCACCAGTTGTTCAGTTATATCACGGCGTGTCCTGGGTAAGTCACCAGTTGTTCAGTTATATCACGGCGTGTCCTGGGTAAGTCACCAGTTGTTCAGTGATATCACGGCGTGTCCTGGGTAAGTCACCAGCTGTTCCGTTATATCACGGCGTGTCCTGGGTAAGTCACCAGCTGTTCCGTTATATCACGGCGTGTCCTGGGTAAGTCACCAGTTGTTCAGTTATATCACGGCGTGTCCTGGGTAAGTCACCAGTTGTTCAGTTATATCACGGCGTGTCCTGGGTAAGTCACCAGTTGTTCAGTGATATCACGGCGTGTCCTGGGTAAGTCACCAGCTGTTCCGTTATATCACGGCGTGTCCTGGGTAAGTCACCAGCTGTTCCGTTATATCACGGCGTGTCCTGGGTAAGTCACCAGTTGTTCAGTTATATCACGGCGTGTCCTGGGTAAGTCACCAGTTGTTCAGTTATATCACGGCGTGTCCTGGGTAAGTCACCAGTTGTTCAGTGATATCACGGCGTGTCCTGGGTAAGTCACCAGCTGTTCCGTTATATCACGGCGTGTCCTTGGTAAGTCACCAGCTGTTCCGTTATATCACGGCGTGTCCTGGGTAAGTCACCAGTTGTTCAGTTATATCACGGCGTGTCCTGGGTAAGTCACCAGTTGTTCAGTTATATCACGGCGTGTCCTGGGTAAGTCACCAGTTGTTCAGTGATATCACGGCGTGTCCTGGGTAAGTCACCAGCTGTTCCGTTATATCACGGCGTGTCCTGGGTAAGTCACCAGCTGTTCCGTTATATCACGGCGTGTCCTGGGTAAGTCACCAGTTGTTCAGTTATATCACGGCGTGTCCTGGGTAAGTCACCAGCTGTTCCGTTATATCACGGCGTGTCCTGGGTAAGTCACCAGTTGTTCAGTTATATCACGGCGTGTCCTGGGTAAGTCACCAGTTGTTCAGTTATATCACGGCGTGTCCTGGGTAAGTCAACAGCTGTTCCGTTATATCACGGCGTGTCCTGGGTAAGTCACCAGTTGTTCAGTTATATCACGGCGTGTCCTGGGTAAGTCACCAGTTGTTCAGTTATATCACGGCGTGTCCTGGGTAAGTCACCAGTTGTTTAGTTATATCACGGCGTGTCCTGGGTAAGTCACCAGTTGTTCAGTTATATCACGGCGTGTCCTGGGTAAGTCACCAGTTGTTCAGTTATATCACGGCGTGTTCTGGGTAAGTCACCAGTTGTTCAGTTATATCACGGCGTGTCCTGGGTAAGTCACCAGTTGTTCAGTTATATCACGGCGTGTCCTGGGTAAGTCACCAGTTGTTCAGTTATATCACGGCGTGTCCTGGGTAAGTCACCAGTTGTTCAGTTATATCAAGGCGTGTCCTGGGTAAGTCACCAGTTGTTCAGTTATATCACGGCGTGTCCTGGGTAAGTCACCAGTTGTTCAGTGATATCACGGCGTGTCCTGGGTAAGTCACCAGTTGTTCAGTTATATCACGGCGTGTCCTGGGTAAGTCACCAGTTGTTCAGTTATATCACGGCGTTTCCTGGGTAAGTCACCAGTTGTTCAGTTATATCACGGCGTTTCCTGGGTAAGTCACCAGTTGTTCAGTTATATCACGGCGTTTCCTGGGTAAGTCACCAGTTGTTCAGTTATATCACGGCGTTTCCTGGGTAAGTCACCAGTTGTTCAGTTATATCACGGCGTTTCCTGGGTAAGTCAACAGTTGTTCAGTTATATCACGGCGTTTCCTGGGTAAGTCACCAGTTGTTCAGTTATATCACGGCGTTTCCTGGGTAAGTCACCAGTTGTTCAGTTATATCCCGCGTGTCCTGGGTAAGTCACCAGTTGTTCCGTTATATCACGGCGTGTCCTGGGTAAGTCAACAGTTGTTCAGTTATATCACGGCGTTTCCTGGGTAAGTCACCAGTTGTTCAGTTATATCACGGCGTGTCCTGGGTAAGTCACCAGTTGTTCAGTGATATCACGGCGTGTCCTGGGTAAGTCAACAGTTGTTCAGTTATATCACGGCGTTTCCTGGGTAAGTCAACAGCTGTTCAGTGATATCACGGCGTGTCCTGGGTAAGTCACCAGTTGTTCAGTTATATCACGGCGTGTCCTGGGTAAGTCACCAGTTGTTCAGTTATATCACGGCGTTTCCTGGGTAAGTCACCAGTTGTTCAGTTATATCACGGCGTGTCCTGGGTAAGTCACCAGTTGTTCAGTTATATCACGGCGTGTCCTGGGTAAGTCACCAGTTGTTCAGTTATATCACGGCGTGTCCTGGGTAAGTCAACAGCTGTTCCGTTATATCACGGCGTTTCCTGGGTAAGTCACCAGTTGTTCAGTTATATCACGGCGTGTCCTGGGTAAGTCAACAGTTGTTCAGTTATATCACGGCGTGTCCTGGGTAAGTCAACAGTTGTTCAGTTATATCACGGCGTGTCCTGGGTAAGTCACCAGTTGTTCAGTTATATCACGGCGTGTCCTGGGTAAGTCACCAGTTGTTCAGTTATATCACGGCGTTTCCTGAGTAAGTCACCAGTTGTTCAGTTATATCACGGCGTTTCCTGGGTAAGTCACCAGTTGTTCAGTTATATCACGGCGTGTCCTGGGTAAGTCACCAGTTGTTCAGTTATATCACGGCGTGTCCTGGGTAAGTCACCAGTTGTTCAGTTATATCACGGCGTTTCCTGGGTAAGTCAACAGCTGTTCAGTGATATCACGGCGTGTCCTGGGTAAGTCACCAGTTGTTCAGTTATATCACGGCGTGTCCTGGGTAAGTCACCAGTTGTTCAGTAATATCACGGCGTTTCCTGGGTAAGTCAACAGCTGTTCAGTGATATCACGGCGTGTCCTGGGTAAGTCACCAGTTGTTCAGTTATATCACGGCGTGTCCTGGGTAAGTCACCAGTTGTTCAGTTATATCACGGCGTTTCCTGGGTAAGTCAACAGCTGTTCAGTGATATCACGGCGTGTCCTGGGTAAGTCACCAGTTGTTCAGTTATATCACGGCGTTTCCTGGGTAAGTCACCAGTTATACTGGTACATTTATCTCGGACCATCGAGTCTGTCGTAATACGAACCACACAATCCTGTCCGGCAAGGAGGGGAAAAGATTTCTACAATTTTAAAATTCTGAACCCTTTCCCCACATACAAATATACTTCAGCAAACGACTTCGAAAACATCGAGACAGAAAAAAAGGGAAAATCTATATAAATAAATGTAGAACTACAATAGAGTATAAATTATTGTGGCAAATAGCTCAATATGAGCAATTATATATTGCTGCCGAGGCGTGATGAACCGTCTGTATATAGTAAGTGATTAAATGCGAGTTGAAATATGCCAACTTACAACATGTTGCATGCTTTTCGGTAGTTTAGCTTTGAACGCTGTGTCAAACTCCTCTTCATTGTCGTACGAATATTCCGGCTTCGGCTCGTAAAATGATGGGTGCATGATCTTACTTTCCTGCAATAACAAGATAAATTACAATT
>JASEVX010000001.1:96627950-96682503 GCA_031761405.1 Serripes groenlandicus | reverse complement strand
AGCATTATAGCTTATACGTGAATTAAATCCGTTTTACCAAATTCGCTTAAACCAGCTATAATATTTTCCACAGTTGTCTTCATTAGAAGATTCGGAGAATGGACATAATTTAAAAAAAGGTCAAAGGAGTATCTAATTTACACTTCAGGAAAATCAGCTATACTAATTCATAAGCTTTATATCGTTTGAAATGTATATATATATATAATAAATATAACAGCATAACATAATATTATATGGAAATTCACAACTACTTTCACATGACAGATCCCGGTATGATTAATTTTAGAACTGCTCGACCTGATTTTGCATGTAGGTTGGCAAAGAAAACCTTGAACCATAAGGGAAAGATTCACATAAGTACACTTAAAACGAAACCTATCGTTCTTCTGAAATCGATAACATATGTCAGCACTACCCTTCCCTGTGAATGTAAGAACAGACACAGTGTAAGTGTCACAGTTTTAATTGACATGTTTTGTTTGTTTATTGTCACGAGAGCCGCGTCAGGCGAAGTGTGGTCTTATTTCGTAATATATAACTTCATTCAGATGTTTAACCATAATGGCTACATAATTTCTATTGTGACGGTGGAGATAAAACGGTCTTTCTTAAACTTCTAAATTCGCAAAGAAATTAATACCCATTTGCTGATACACCAAAGTAAGTCCTTTCCTTGGTACATACTACCTATCATTTATTGTTGAATTAGGTTACATAGTAACAGCCTGGTAAATACAAACACCGTAATCCGTGAGTGATGAGCAAATTCTCCTTTGGCCACTATGTGTTTATCTCCATCCATCGATCATTTCCATATTATTCATGAATGTTTACACTGTTGTCTACTGCAGATTTGTCGTATTAAGGAAAGGCTTCAGATTTGGCCATGCGAAAAGAAGTTAGTTACAGACTGCAGATTAAGATGCGTTTAAGTATGATCAGATCACTAAATGTATAAACAGTTGAGCCATCCCGCGAGAAAACCAACATTATGGACTCGTCATGTATCTACCTAGATCAGCCTGCACAATCCGCGCAGGCTAATCTGGGCCGAGACATTCCGCCCCAGAGGGATAGAGGTATAAAGTAATCATTCCTGAAACAGAAAATCCACAGCAGGCAAAAAGTGTCTGTCCGGGTTAGCCAGCGCGGCATGCTTAAGCTGATCTGAGTCCACATTGTTGGTTTTCTCGCGGGACGGCTCATTTCTATGATTTAGTAAATTACACATCTAGCCTGACCATCATTTTTGGATATTTAGGGCAGATAATTGCATAGCGGAGTATCGTGACATTAAGTTCTAGTTTTTGTAAGCTAATGTTTTCAAACAATGTTGAGGAAAAGAACGTTCGTGTCAAGGTACACAATGGTTCGTTAGTTCTAGTTTATTATTGTGACGGTTAAGCCGGTTCCCTGAAATTGAAGCTCTTTACTGTACGTGCGAGAAAAACGATCATTATATTTTTTCAAACTATCTTTTTCAACTGTAAAAATCAAAATGATGGCTTTTTATTTGCATTTTCTTTTTTCGCTTAATTTCAAGTAAGACAACTCTAAACATATATTATCAGGAAAACAGTTAACTGAAGAATGTGGTCATTGCGTCCTTTAAGAGGATTGTATTTCAAGCTATGTATATATCATGTTTAACGTTCACACCTAACATGAATGCCATGTGATCAATTAATGACACATTCTTTCACGAATAGCAGTTTGAAAAAATGAATAATATTGATTGATTGAGACAACATTCATTCCAAGCAAGTTGCTGCTTTTCCACTTAAAACTGCCAACAAGCGCCCTCCTTTGCATTGTAAATATCTCACACTTTTTTTGAAGTCATTTGACATTATCAGTTTTCTTTTACATTGATAAATATAGTTTGTCTAAATTAATTTTCATATATTCATATGTTATTCTATTGTCTACTGGTGTAATGCTTTTTTTCAATATTGAAAAGCTGTCGTTTTATTTGGCAGTATAGACATAGTGTGTACAACTTACAACGTGCTGTAGGCCTTTTGGTGGTCTGGCAACAAACGATGGACTCGTACTTCGATCGCCTTCTCCATCAGAATATTCCTTCTTTTTATAGTACTCTGGGTTCAATATTTTACTTTGCTGAAAGGAATCATATATAGGATACATGTACGTTTATATAAAGAATACAATTGGTTTAAAATACATCCAAAATTGTTTAAGTTCCATGAATAAAAGGGTCATTGTTAAATCTGTGTACAGTGAAGACTGAGGTTACCCGGATCATACGGATGCTTTCAGTAGAAACTTCACAATGCCTTGTGATTGGTTTAGCATGCTTCCTTTGGATTTAACAAGTTTCCATACACAACAAATCTGCAGTCGGCGACTTTCAAAACATATGGGTAAAAATATGAGAAATTTACAAATGATAGTATATTTATTGAAGTGAGTTGATAAAATTGTGGCAAAAGATGAAATTTAACAGAATTAGCAATTTCTCCTGTTGTAACAATGTTTTCAAACCCTGTCTGCAGGACATGTCAACAGGCGTCTATATGTTGAAAAGGATTACACTTTAAAGCGTCGTTATACTCCATATAAATTGGTGTAATTGCTGACTAAACAGTAAAAGCGCGGCACCAAATAATCCGTTTACGTGGTCATACTCCATATCCATCGGTGTAATTGCTGATAAAACAGTAAAAGCGTTTACGTGTCCGTGTTACTGGATTGTGTAACAAGACACTTTTGCCTCACCTGGCAAAGGAAGCATACACAAACCAAAATAGGTCGCGGAATACGCCATGGCAGAATGATTATCGACGGGGGATTTAGAACCGGGCGTCCCGTGTTAGATTCCCTGGCGCGGCGGTCATAGGACAAGGCACATTTCCTAAGTTTGTGCTGGTTTGTTAACCCAGGGATCATGGATAAATGAACTGTCGTCGTGATATAACTGAAATAATGTTGGAAACGGCGTAAAACCTTAATACAACTAAACCAAAAACGTCCGGGGTAACCGGGTTATACTAAAATAAGTTCTTAAGAAAGATGAATGTATTCATGCCATTGTTCAAGCCTTTGTACAACTGTTTATAAATAATTGAAAACGGACTGTTCTGACTTCAGATTCACAAACGCACTAACCACATGTTCAAGTTGTCTTGGTGGTCTAGATCGAAACGACGGTTGATTATCTACTTCAGACTCTAACACATACTCTCCTTTTGGTTCGAAATAGGTCTGGTCAAGATGACGACTTTTCTGAAATAAAAAAAGGAAATGTGATTTGTTTCTGTTTTTTTATGATATTTTAAGCCGCTTTCAACAAAGTGTCCGTTTGATCACTTCTTTTCATGTGCTAGTTACCAGTTCTACTGGTCCATTTATCCTGACAACAGCAAGTCAGTCGATATGCAAGGTGAGAAAGTCATTACTAACATTATTACAGAAGGAAATTTGAACTAACTGCACAGTACTTAGTTACATGACCAATACACTGGAGTTCATCGAGTAAACCTTAACCTATGATATTTATAGTTTTTATTTCACAATTTTACTTCACTTACTTTTAACCAAAGCGTATACACGGCCTGATCTTCTAATAAAAGGTCATGCCCAAAGTATTTCATCAGAGTTCTATGCCGGGGCATATAGCATACAATGTAACTAAAACATTGAATCGTATATATTGCAAATATAATGACAGTGTTTAGCTTCGAACAGTGTTACTGTTTTTGTCGCAATAGCAAGATAATTATAAAATTATTCTAAACTACTATAGAACGACGGATAATTTATTTGAAAAGACGTAATTATATTTTATTAATAGCTACTGTCATTTATGCCAATGTCAAGATGATATCGTATTGTACTTGTTAATGCAGGGGGATTGGCTTTACCCCATACGTATACATCTTTATTAATTGATAGGATTGGTAAATCATATCGAGACGGACCATTGATCATGTCTTTATTGTTTACAGAGCAGAACAGCACATTAATGTTTATTTAAACTTAGCATATACAGCTCATGGTTGAAAGAAAACCCACATAAATATACATCTGCAAACACTAAATACTCAAGTGAGTATACGCACAGTCTCACCAACGTCGCTACTGTCCGCTTGCATGTAGTATTGACTCAAATTTAAATTAATGTTCAAACTAGAACTGTAACCCTACGGTTGTCACTAACATAAACATGTTTACGACCTTTGATATAATATGTGCTTCTCGAGTCGGATGGTTCAGAAGGGCAGTCTTTCGGTGCCAGAGGTTTTGTATCGGCACGAATGTTACATTAATAAAGTAGGTAATTGCAGAATAATTTGAACGACCGCAATGATTAGCCCAATAGTATATAATGTGTATATGACGTCTGTCTAACATAGTCCATTTTCAAGTGTGTGATGATTTGTATGTATATACATTAATGCAACGAATCCATATTTGTGTTGTTTAAATTGTCATCAAAACTACATCATAACATTTCCCTACCTAAAATATATATACATGTATCAGACGAAAACACCAAGCGAAGGTATAGAAACAATCTATTAAAGAAAGTGTAACTATTATATTCAGATAAAAATGGAGAAATTGCCCATGATGCGCAATTTCTCCTGTTGCCACAATGGTTTAAACAGTTGTCTGCTGCAGTGACGTTAGAAAGCATAATGTTCAACGAGATAATTGTAAAAGGAACATTTAGACTATATTTCTGAAGTAGCAATATGAAACATCATTACAGAAGAACTATGCTTCGTTTGTTTCTTGTGAAATTCACGACTCTAATATACCGTTTTACATCGGTGGTCATTCAGTCCAAATACCATGAACTAGTTTCATGTTTTTGTCAGACAAGACCATCATATCCGGAACGGGGTAAATGTTTCAAAGCATGAACAAGAAAATGCTTTAAAGGTGCTGAACTCCAGATGGTGATACAAATTTTAAAATGTTGAAACTTCTGCAATTATTGCTCATAGTGAAAATAAAGTATGTAATACATAAACTATTTTGGCACTAAATTTTGAAAAACAGGGAGTTAAAAGTCAAGAAAATGTACACAATTTGGGTTACTGGGTACGTCTACCCAGTAAAAATGAAGCGTAAAAAGAAAATTATTTGGACATTTATTGTACTGAATTTATTACTCTAATTTTATCCCAGAATTGTGATTCTAATATTTCAAGACAACTTTTGAACAGTTTTAAAACTTGACTTTACTACATTTAATCTGGAGTTCAGCACCTTTAAACTTACACCGTGAATAACTTTTTCCCACATCCAAAAAAGCTAGAACACCAAACTATACAAAACTACAGCTATGGGATAGAGCAGAAAACATTGCAGCAAAAGAAGACATCTTTGACTATGAACAATTTCTCATTTTGCCAAACTGTCTTCAAATGCCGTATCTTGCAGGTGCGTTAAACCTCGTCTGTATGTGGTAATATAAATCATACAACTTACCACATGCTCTAAACTTTTTGGCGGTTTGGACCTGAATTCTCGAACATATACAGCTTCCGGTTCCATTGGGACTCCTCTGTTCTTACGGAAGTCAGGGTCATACAGACGCTCCTGTAAAATACAACCAAACATCGTTATTTCTGCATTGTGTTACTTAAGGACCCGAATCGGTAGTTGCCCCCTGTATTTCAAAGGTTTTTACTTTATACCGCCCACTGATACAAAGGTGATGGTAGTCAGAACGCTGGCCTCAGTATGTATACATAGACCCCGTTCAACTGTGATATAATATGAAGGTCTATTCTAGTAATAAGGCCGTAAAGAGCTGTGCTGTATGAACAAATACCTTATAATTTGTTTTTGCCAGAGTAAAAAAAAGTACCATCTATACTATATGAATTAAATATACTGTTTGACAAGTGCTTCGTGTATGCGTTTATGACTTACAGTCGTATACTGTAGATCACGATTTCACTGCTCGGATACGGCCATGTTTTAAATCGCTTTTTAGATAATTTGATCGCTTTCGGGACATCAAAGGAGTAGCTTAGAATATCTGTGCCAAATTAATCTAAAATCGGGCCAGTATTTTTTGACAAGAACAATTCTTAAGTGTTTCATTTCCGTTGCAATGGCAACCAGAGTTTTGCATGAAATTCAATTATTTAGGCAATTCTGAAAGGTATTTTCTCAGTAACAACAAGCGAAGATTGGTCTTAATTGACTAAATGGTTTGGGGGTAAATATAATTTATAGAAAGTGTTGACTGACGGACATCCAACGATGCTAAAAGCTCACAATTAGCACTTCGGGCTAAGGTGAGCTTGTAAAGATCGAACATTCTTCTAAAGAACACAACGTTTTGAAACTTCTTCCCTGTTTATACGTTATACGGATGCATTTTAAAAGAGTGTTAGAATTGACCGTTATATGACAGTACACCTTGACCCGTTAGGAAAGAATTGTGGCAACCTTACTTTTTATTTCGCCTGTGTATATAGAAAACAACGCTGCTTGGCATCGGAATTACTCGGAAACAATCGGAATGAGTCAAGCACTTACGTGAACGGGTTGTCTCCTACTCGAGCGGTGCGGAGACTGAGACTGTGACGTTGGTTGTGACGTGTCTGCTACGTCATATTGTGGCTCATCCTGATCTGCCTCAATCGGCGGTAATGGTGCCTGGAAGAAAATATGAAATCAACTATGTTTATTTTGTTTTTATTTAGTAATTAAAAAATTACTCAATACTATAATAACCGACCACATTGGTGGTAAAGTAGTTCGAGTTTCCACCTCGAGAACTGTAGATCAAGGTTCGATATCCAGTCAATTCATTCCAAAATCTATGTATAATAGTGAAATTGACATTCCGCAATGGCGATCAGGTTTGCAGGGTAAACGTTATGGACCGAGGACTCTTGATGCGGTAGTGTTTGGATACAGTTCAAGGCAGTATTGTTGTTGTTCCAAGGAAATGCCGTGATATAAATGAATACTACTGGGAGCGGCATAAAACACTATTTAAACAATAAAACAACGTCAATACTAATTGATAGGCATTACATTTATAGTCACTTATTTGAACAATTTAGACTACTAACAGTCTAGTTCAAAGAAGTAATGCTGTTATGTAGTTGTAAAAAGGAGACAGTTTTATTACAGCTTACACTACTCTACTTTTTCTTTTACACTTTTTGCATTCTAATGGTGGAATATAGTTGTGTTCAAATAACGTTTTACGCCGTTCGCAACAGTATATCAGTCATATGATGCCGTTTAAAACATATGTGTTTGCTATGATCCGATCCGGAGTCGAGCCCGGGACTTTCCCTCACAAAACGGTTTAATCATCATCTCATCTCTGAGTCGGTCTAGAATCTAAGTCCGAAGCGATTAGTGGTCGGTTCCGGGAAGAAAACATCAATACAGCAACCTTGGTCTAGTTTATAATCGTCGCTTACAGAATGTGCGAGGCAAACAAACAATAAGTCTATTGATAACTATTGATTACGATTATACTATTCCAGTCCCTTTTTAAATAGATGAATAAGGAATGAAAATAACATTTTATTGAATATCTAGCACGAAACTTAAACAAAACGATATGGAACCAGATCGAACAAAGCAGGTCTGCAGGTTACTCTGAATATACTGACAGCATATCGAGGGCTTGGCGTGAAACGGTTGTAACTTAAATTGGTATTTTTTTACCAAGGTTAATCATCTCGCCATAAAGTATTTATAAGCGTTAAATCATTTTACTTGATAAACAATGGAAATGTAGGTGCCATTGCTCGTTCTGAGCAAAGGCACATCAATTTGCATTGTTTACAAAGGGGTCAAACTTGCCCCTAAACCAGGGTTTTCAAAATAGGTTTTTAGTTACAACTGTTTCACGCCAAGCCCTCGAGATGCCGTAATATTAGTTTTCGCAGCTCAATGAATGTTGCCATAAATACATCATTTCATCACCGGTGATGCCTTTCAAATGTTCAAATACTTTCGATTATTTCTTGCACGTCAGTATAATCGATCGAATGACTTTATACGGTGCTTTGACTCGACTATATATACCATTGCGTAATAGTCGGATTATAACTACAGGTAGTCTTGACCATATTTAAAGTGAAGCAAATAAGTCTGTTTGTGATTAAGATGGTGATGGTGTGTCCTTGATTTGACCCGTCCCGCGAGAAAAACAACATCGTGGACTTTGCGTAAAGTATCGATCCGGATCAGCGGATACATGCGGCGTAGGCTAACCCGGACAGACACTTTTCGCCTCCTGTGGATTTTCTATTTCAGGAATAATTACTCTCTATCCCTGGAATGTGTCGGCCCGGATCAGTCTGCTCGAACTTCTCAGGCTGATCCGGATCGATACATTACGCAGAGGCCATAATGTTGGTTTTCTCGCGGGACGGCTCATTTATTCATAACATATGAGGTGCGGCTAGCGATTTGGAGTCTTACTGAATGTCCGCTTATATATGATTTGATGGCATATGTACGTACAACTAGTGGGGTTACACTTGACAGAAAACAGATGCATTCAGACCCCGAATCGCAAGACGTGACTATAATGTATATGGTTTTCAAATGTCAGATTAAAACATTGATAAGCTGCTGTATTATTCTATAATCAAAGACATAAGGATACACCAATTCAGCCTTAGTCAGACTGAACCCTGACCTTTATATTGGTGATACTAAGTACCCTTCTTACAAATACCTTCCCTAGAATGTGTTTTAACGGCACGTCAAGTTTCCTTATCACCGAAACTGTAATTTTAAAGATGTACACACTCAATCACAACTTGTCAATACACTTTCAGTGTATGACTCACATCGCCATTGACTTCTTCTTACGTAATGAGTTTCCTTCCAATATTGACCCTTATATAAAAGTCTACCTTGTCAACTGTTACCAACATCGGGATAGGATCGCACAGATGTGAGACACAGGTGCCAGTCTCGTTTAAAATCTAAAAATAGCATTTGACTATATATTGTTTAAAATCTAAAAATAGCATTTGACTATATATATTGTCAATATAGTCAAATGCTATTTTTAGATTTTAAACGAGACTGGCACCTGTGATGTGAGAATAAGACACAATTAACACCTATGTCGACACCGACCCGTGTAGAATATTTCTGACGATTCTCCGATTAGTCGTTCGTTCGTTTTCTGCCGTTGTTTACCCTCGCACTCCTCTATATAGCCATGTGGCGAGCATAATCCGATTAGTCGATCTTAATATAGCCTTATATGCAAATGCTTTTATGAAGGACAGGTCTCATTCAAACAATCCCTTTATCCGTCAATGTGTACAACAAATATGTAGCAGACGACATTACAAATATTTGGGCCGAAATATAGAATGGCTGCATAAGGGAAAGTTCAATTGATGAATATAGTGGACTTCATCTTGACAAAAGGCTAAATCGATGACCAATTATGTTTTCAAAAGTCGTCTGCTGTTTAAACGACAGAATGCGTCTGTATGTTGGAAAGGGTTAATTAATTGTTAGATGCTTTACATCGCTTTCACCAAATAGTCAATTATATCACGGCGTTTCCTGGGTAAGTTACCAGTACAACTGGTCAATTTTTCCTGACACCAGCAAGCCAGCGGTACTGCTTATCCCGCAACCCTAAGCGCCAAGGAGGGCAGCCATGACTATCATGTTTTCAAAGTTTTTGGTATGACACTGCCAGGGATGAAAGGGTTAATGGAAATTAAAATTACCCAACAAAATATGAGCCGTTACACGAGAAAACTAACATTATGTACTCTGCGTAATGTATCGACCGAGATCCGCGCGGACTAATCCGGGCCGACACATATCGTCTCAGGGGTTTAGAGTTATAGAGAAATGATCCTCGAAACAGAAAATCCACAGTTGCTAAATAGGGTTAAATAACACTGTTTCACCTCTGTACGTGAAACTATGCCATATCGACATTACAATGAAAACAAACTCTATAAACACACCTTGTGGTTCAGTAGTTAATCCTAGTCTTTATAATCTCGAAAAACACATTCTTTGACTTTATATAGGGAGAATTGAATGAGTAACAGTTCACTTTTCTTAATCCGGTTAACCCTTTCCGACATACAGACGCATCTACAGCAGACGATATTTGAAAACATTATGGCAAACGTAAAACAAATTCTCATAAGATACAATTACCCCTTTTGTCGTCTGCTACAGATTTGATGTATATGGAAAAGGGTTAAATATATTATCAATTTTCATCGACTTTTAAACTGTTAACATGTCCAGTGCTAAATGTATATAGAAACAAAGCATCATATGTCAACGAAATCCCAGTATGTATAACTACTTTTCCGTAAAATCTGACTTCGATTCTTCGAAACGAAATGATTGTTTATGTTTAACGCACCAACTATTCAGAGTCGTCTGCTGCATATATTTGATGTCGGAAAGGGTTAACGCCCTAGCTTAATGTCTAATGAAGACATAAATACTACTAACTATTCAGAGTCGTCTGTTACAGAGATTTGATATATGTGGAAAGGGTTAACGCCCTAGCTTAATGTCTAATGAAGACATAAATACTACTAACTATTCAGAGTCGTCTGTTACAGAGAGTTGATATATGTGGAAAGGGTTAATGCCCCTAGCTTAATGTTTAATGAAGACATAAATACTACTAACTATTCAGAGTCATCTGTTACAGAGAGTTGATATATGTGGAAAGGGTTAATGCCCCTAGCTTAATGTTTAATGAAGACATAAATACTACTAACTATTCAGAGTCGTCTGTTACAGAGATTTGATATATGTGGAAAGGGTTAACGCCCTAGCTTAATGTCTAATGAAGACATAAATACTACTAACTATTCAGAGTCATCTGTTACAGAGAGTTGATATATGTGGAAAGGGTTAATGCCCCTAGCTTAATGTCTAATGAAGACATAAATACTACTAACTATTCAGAGTCGTCTGTTACAGAGATTTGATATATGTGGAAAGGGTTAATGCCCCTAGCTTAATGTTTAATGAAGACATAAATACTACTAACTATTCAGAGTCGTCTGTTACAGAGATTTGATATATGTGGAAAGGGTTAATGCCCCTAGCTTAATGTCTAATGAAGACATAAATACTACTAACTATTCAGAGTCGTCTGTTACAGAGATTTGATATATGTGGAAAGGGTTAACGCCCTAGCTTAATGTCTAATGAAGACATAAATACTACTAACTATTCAGAGTCGTCTGTTACAGAGAGTTGATATATGTGGAAAGGGTTAATGCCCCTAGCTTAATGTTTAATGAAGACATAAATACTACTAACTATTCAGAGTCGTCTGTTACAGAGATTTGATATATGTGGAAAGGGTTAATGCCCCTAGCTTAATGTCTAATGAAGACATAAATACTACTAACTATTCAGAGTCGTCTGTTACAGAGATTTGATATATGTGGAAAGGGTTAATGCCCCTAGCTTAATGTCTAATGAAGACATAAATACTACTAACTATTCAGAGTCGTCTGTTACAGAGATTTGATATATGTGGAAAGGGTTAATGCCCCTAGCTTAATGTCTAATGAAGACATAAATACTACTAACTATTCAGAGTCGTCTGTTACAGAGATTTGATATATGTGGAAAGGGTTAATGCCCCTAGCTTAATGTCTAATGAAGACATAAATACTACTAACTATTCAGAGTCGTCTGTTACAGAGATTTGATATATGTGGAAAGGGTTAATGCCCCTAGCTTAATGTCTAATGAAGACATAAATACTACTAACTATTCAGAGTCGTCTGTTACAGAGATTTGATATATGTGGAAAGGGTTAATGCCCCTAGCTTAATGTCTAATGAAGACATAAATACTATTAACTATTCAGAGTCGTCTGTTACAGAGAGTTGATATATGTGGGAAAGGGTTAACGCCCCCAGCGTAATGTCTAATGAAGACATAAATACTACTAACTATTCAGAAAACTATTGGAGCTAAAACCGTTGCATCTAGAAAATTGGAAGAAATGTTTTGATACAGAATTGGAAAAACATTGTGTTAAAAAAAGTACTCGTCTTGAAAAACTTATACACGTTTTTAAACGTCAGATTGTCGTTTGTTTAAGAAGAAATATTAAGGGCTTTTTTATCTTGTAACTTTTAGATAATTTTTAAAAACCCAGACATATTTGTATAGATATCAAACCATAAAATGGCATGTGTTTACACCCTTTAAACCTTTGACTACTTGAACCGAGTTTGTGGCAGCCTATGTCGGTGACGGTTGCAGTCCTATCAGTATAGCCAGGTCCGCCGCCTCATTCACCCCGTCTGATCAGGCTCTATATCGTTGGCTTCTTAATTTAAATGACCTTGATATTCCTAAAATTGAACATGGACTCTCCCAAATGCAAACAGGATGTCTGACGAGTACATTGTAACACATCAATAGTGTCAAGACAGACAAGATGGCCTGGCCTAAGCTGTTACCGAGGGTGTCAACGCTGAGCTTTATCTAAAATGTTCTAATACAACCGTCGAATGGTCGAAAAATCATAACCACTTATTTCAATGCAAAATTACTGGGATAATATGAAAATATAGATTAAGTTGACTGTGTTGATCCAGTCGTTTTCTTTAAGGATAATCTATACGTTTGTATCATCCTATAAATAAAAAGTGAGTTTAATGACTTTCGCAAAGAATGTTATAACTCCATGTATTTCAGATAATTTTATAACAATTTCATGAACTCTTTAACAATTTCATGAACTCTTTAACAACTTCATGAACTCTTTAACAACTTCATGTACTCAATAACAACTTCGTGAACTCTTTAACAACTTCATGGACTCTTTAACAATTTCATTAACTCTTTAACAATTCCATGAACTCTTTAACAACTTCAAGAACTCTTTAACAACTTCATTTACTCAATAACAACTTCATGTACTCTTTAACAATTGCATGATCTCTATAACAAGTGTATAAACTCTTTAACAACTTCGTGAACTCCTTAACAACTTTATGTACTCTTTAACAGCTCCATGTACTCTTTAACAACTTTATGTACTCTTTAACAATTTCATGAACCATTTAACAACTTCATTAACTCTATAACAACCTCATGAACTCTTTAACAATTGCATGTACTCTATAACAACTTCACGTACTCTATAACAATGTTATGTACTCTATAATAATTGTATGTACTCTTTAACAATGTCATGTACTCTATAACAATTTCATGTACTCTACAACAATTTCATGTACTCTATAACAATTGCATGTACTCTACAACAATTTCATGTACTCTATAAAAATTGCATGTAATCAACGCACAATACATTCCAGATCAAAATATTCTATATGATGAATTAAATTATGCAGAAAAATATGTTTTATTTGATCAACTATCAGCCATCCTAAAAGAATATACATATCTGATGGGATCGACCCGTCGTAACTAAAGCTTTCTCTTCGTCGATTAGCGATATCTCACAAAATCGTTCTATTCAATATATCGCACAAAGAAAGTGACCATTCATATAACCAAGTCTTTTAAATTAAACCCCAGGCTTAGAATAAACGGTTGAAATTGATTTTCTATCTAGTTACGTGGTATAAATTGCCCATAAATAAGATTAAAAGATATGTATTGTGACTAATAAGTGACTTTTAAAACCTATTTGTTTGATCATCCACCATGACGACAGTATCGAACCGTAAGGACAGAGCTAAATGTATGGAAGCTATGATAACCATGATGATCTAGTCACATGTAAGATAGTTTTGAGAGAAACAATTAAGATTGTTTAACTTGAGTGTGATCAAAGATTAGCATTGTACGCATATATACATATATATATAATGTGTGTTTATTTTCCGCTGTATCTTCTCTGAAATATGAATAATAAACATACAATAACTAAATTGAAAAAAAATCATATTTAAGAACATCATGAAATTGACAATCTGAGCGGAACGTGATTGGATCGTGAGCGTGATTGGAACGAAGTTGGAACGCTTTATGAGCGGAGCGGAATTTTGCGCTCTGAACGAAACAATCATAATGATTGCAAAAATCCAATCATTCGCTCGTTGAACGGTTGCAACAACTATCCGATAATTATTTTACGAAATTATTTTATTAACCCTTTACTGGATAGCCCAACTGCCCATTTACCTATATTATCTCCATATATAGGCATCTATTTGATAAACCAATAGTCAATAAACTACTTATAAAAGCCTGTACACTATTTCCATACAGGGTATTGGGTAAATCATAAGAATTTGACACCTGTCCTAATTAAACCCAACTATCTGTATAAAATATTGTAACTACCTTTTATATGTCAGGATAAACATTGTGGGAAATTAAATTACCTTTACATTGGTGTAAAATACACTATTTCAGCATGAAAAGAACTGAAGCAAAACAGGAGACGAAAGCAGGGCAATTTTATTTTTTATTTTTTCTTGAAAATGATGAATGTATTTTGCTCATGTCTACCTTTTCAAATATTGTTATTGCGGAAAAAAAACAAGTGAAATTACTCCAGAATATAACAACAGCAATTTCAAGTTTAATTTTTTAAAACCAGATACTCCGTAAAGGAAATATGTCTTAATTTCTACGAAGTTTTCAAAAGTCAACTCTGTGACATACAGGAGTAAAATTAGTAAAACTTAATGGAGAAATCACACATCTTCCTGTCATGATTCAAAGTCGATTTCACGAGAATAAATGTTAAAACATCCCATATAAATATTTTGAATGTCTAATGTCCTTACGTTTTCATTTCTAACTATTTCCTTTTTGAAGAAATAGATCGGCAATAGAAAATTGTTAACCCAAAAAAAGTCGAATGTAAACACATGTTTGCGTATTTTCCCGTATTCTCAAGGACGATTTAGTTCTTTGTTTACTTACCCTTGGTTGTTGAAACTCATTATTCCAAGCTCCTATAGAGAAAAGATTGTTGTCGGAAGAAGAACAATCATCGGAAACAACTTCCAGATCAGAAATATCTGATTGAATGTCAGACGGGGTAAAGCCAAAAAAAAAAATACAGCTTCAGTTTTGCGGAAGTGTCATAACTGCACCCGTAAATGACCCATTTTATTGCCCTTCTGATTTACTAGATCAATCAATCAAAGACCCGCCGGTATTGTGTAGATGAAAACAATAACCGCTTATGTCAGCTGTTCCTCCCTTTCCCCATTACAACAAATCACAGCAAACGATTGTGAAAATGTCGAGACAAAAATAAAGAAAATCTATAAAAAAGGAAAGTATAATTACTGAATTAATTCAAATCATTGTGGCAAAAGTTATCTATTAAATTTAATGCATTTAGGCTTTCTCCTTTTGCTGCAATGTTTACTCGTCAGCTTTAGTTGCGTCAATATGAATCTACATCTGTGAAAGAGGTATTTCCCAGTAGCTTACTTGATTGTCAAAACTGGTATACACCGGAAATGTGATCGGTCAAACAAAGAACCGACTTTGCACGTGTGAGTAAACCCTTTCCTCTTTCAACAATTATGCCGACGAAATTAAAAACATCTTGACAAAAAATTCAAACTATTTAACCCTTTCTCACGTATAGACAATTTCTACAGCAGAAGAATAGATTTATACAGGGTTGCTTCATTGTGTTTGCATGGGATCATAACATTGTGAGCAATTTTTTCTCGTTTTAAATGTCATCTGCTCCAGATTTATTTAATATGAAGAAAGGGAGAAATGAAGCCCTGTTGTCAAGGTCATGTTTACTGCATGCGTCAGTAATTTTCCATTTAATCTGGGTTGCACGTGGTTTACACATAATAATACCGTGTCAAATGAAAACCCGCCTTCCGATAGTTGGGAATATTCAGATCAATATGCTCTTCTGTTAAGACTGATTAGGATCATCACTGTTCGTAAATCGTCTCATAACAATTATCGAAGTCTTTTGAGAACAGTTTTGATCAAACGCCGGCATTACAATTAAATAAATTGATACCAGCTGTTATAAGATTTGGAACAAAACTGATTGCCTATTTTTATGTGTCGCGACTCAATCTGTATATGGTGCATAATGGTAATTTTAGAAAACCCTTGTGAAATAATTAAAATTTACAATTACAAATGGAAACGGATATTATCATATGGATATTTTTCATAGGAACAAGGTATTTTCAAGCTTATCATTTCCCGACGCATTTCATTCAACCTGGGTACTGAATTTTTAAACACTATACATGTTTGGACGCTTTTTACTTAACTTTATATAGTAACACTATGATTTAAAGTATGAGATCCCTTTGTAAATAAACAAATTGTATTGTGATACACTTTTGGAGGACCTATTCACACGATAAATATACTTTTGAAGCATTCAAACTCCAAAGGTGTCGTAAAGCGTTTACATTGAAATCGATTAGAATCGATTAGGGTCGTCGAAAACCGTTTATATTGAAATCGATTAGGGTTTTCGAAAATCGTTTATATTGAGATCGTGTATGAAAGCGTTTATATCCGGTGAAGGGTTAAAAGTCATATTTGTATACTAAACTTTTGTTTTATAAGACACTCAAGTATCCGATTGAATTAGAATGTAACAAATATTATTAATATGATCATTTTCGTAATACGATTTGTTGTTGATATTTAGGGTTAAGTAAAAAAAAATATAAACGAAACGAAATTAATTTAAGCCAATCAAATCGTTGAACGGATTTTGATCGAAAAAAAGCGTTCCGAGTGAGCGTAAAAAAGCGCTCAATCTGAACGGAACGGAAAAAAGCAATCACAATGTTATGAATGAGTGAACGCTTTGAGATCGGATTGGAACGTGAGCGGAGCGGAACGGAACGGAACGGAGCGGAGCGTGAACGGTTAATTTGTCAATTTCAAGATGTTCTTAACGTATGACTTAAATATTTAGTCTTATGTGTACATAACTAACGTTAATAAAGCAGAACAAATATTTAAAATGGAAAACCGGACAAATATTTAACATGGAAAACAGAACAAGTTTTAAAGAACTTATTAGAAAATACAAACCAACTAAAACGAACAAACCCCTCGAATATCTTAAATTCTAGAAAATGTGATGTAATTAAAATTGCAACTTACAACTTCCTGTCTATTGTTTTTTTAATTACTCCTATCCAAATACAATAATTCATCATCAGAAGAAATATATGCACAACTTTGGTACTCACTATATGAGTAAGTTAAATCATTATAGCATGTGAAAACATTCTTAATTATAATGCATTCAAAAGATGTCACCTGTATATATGTATGTATGCATTTGGATTTTTTTTTAACGTTATCCAATCATGTTTAATTATACCTTAAATGGAAAACAAAACATTGTGATATAAATTTCATATATCAATCACCCAATCCATATATATCCATCAGTGAAGGAAATTAATTTATGCTTCATATCCACAGAATAGGTACTAATGAGCCATGATGAATAACACCATACACATACTGCTAATTGAATACATATAGTTAAATGGCAACCTACCATGTATACATATGTCTTGCAATAGTAATCTGTTGATAAGCCTTTTGAAACTTTTCAAATTGAAATGCACGGGGAAGTTTCAGTTAGACATTACTGGACAAATGTACGCTTAACTTGAGAAAGAAATTTCATCATTGAGAGAAAATGAGAAATTGCATATATTGTGGTTATTTCTTCCTATTTACCACTGCTTTTAAACCCATCAGCTGAAGATGTAAGAAATACCATTTACATTATGAAAGGGTGCAAGCCCCTAACCAAATATTTCTCAGATATCGAATCTAATCGTTTCCTTCTTTTCTTTACTTAAAGAGTGGTCTGAACGTTTACGACTTTTACTCAATGCAAAATCCATTAAGAAATTGAAACCATCTATATAATTCAAATGTGTTTTCTACTTGTGCCATTCAAATTAAAAGCACAACACCATATTAGTAGCTTGAAGCGACAATGAATTGCGAGCGAGCACATGTAACCCTAATTAGATGACGTATACACACACGGTTAACGGCGAAAGAGTAAGGGCAGAACTGTCAAACTTGTATTTGTATTTCCTATTCAACGTTTGCCAGTGTTTATATAAGTAAATGAGATATTTATCTATTAATCTTTTACTATAATCCCCAAAACTACATAATCGTTATAATTTACTTTACCCCTTGTGAATAGGAACATTACCTCCATGACTTGACTACAAGAGGACATACATATCAACACTAGTCGAAGTAGCCGACCCGCGAGAAAACCAACATTGTGGACCCTGCATAAAGCATCGACCAGGATTAGCCTAATCATGCCGCGCAGGCTAACCCGGACATACACTTTTCGCCTCCTGTGTATGTTCTATTTCAGGAATCATTACTCTATACCTCTAGTCTACCCACCAGAGACGGAATGTGTCGGCCCGGATTAGCCTGGTCTGGGTCGATACATTACGTAGAGGTCATAGTGTCGGTTTTCTCGCGGGTCGGCTGATACAAGGATCCAGTGTCTAGTTTATAGTACACAGGATCATTACAGTGTTGCCACAGTAAATACAACCTTAACTCCGGCACTGCCGAAGTTCACAATATCGACTCTTCCATGTTGAAAATTGGATCACTCCATTTTCCGTCCAACAGGACCTTTGGTAAAACTTAATGTTAAAGTGGCCACTGATGCAGATTTCGGGAGAGACAGTTCATGATGAGCTGTCTCATCCGAATCTACATTGTTTGCAAAAGTCTTTAGTTGTCTTTGGCATCGAAAGGGTAGACGTGTATTTATCACACATGGTGATACATACTTATTTTAATGCCGATGTTTTATGACCGAAATGTATGTCAGAGGATTCTATTGCGCTTCTCTGAATAATAACGAACAGTGTCGAGCCAGATCAGATTGTGGAGATGCACAGGATGATATCAGTCTTAGATAGTCGTATAAACATGTACCAAATGGTTGGGTTTGATGTTAATTGTGTATGAGTTTCTTTCAAGGGTATATCAAATAAACACTAGAGGGTTGCGAAGTGTGCATTAAGTATTCCAATGTTTACGCTTAACATTCTGTTTGTTTTTTATCGTTATCTAATGAACTCGGCCTCGTTCCCTAACTCCCTAACTCCCACCGTCTTATAACCACTCGTAGTCTTTAATCGACAAGTATAGTATCGGGATTACAGTAGACAACTTTAAATAATTATTGGACAAAGGGAATTATCCAAAATGGTTACTATTTATTTGTCCATAAAGACTTGTTACTCAGCAATTAATCCTTTCCATCATATAGACGCTTGCTGACGCCTCTGCAGCAGACGGGTTTTTGAAACCATGGCGACAAAAGAAGAAATTGCTCAAAACGAGCAATTTCTCCCTTTGCCACAATGTTTTCAACTCTATTTTATAAGTAAATTCTCACTTATGGAGAGTGTACACGTTAGTGTCAATATGTTTTCAGAGTCGTCTGCTACATATTAGCTGCATTCGGGAAAGGGTTCCGACGTCCTGCAAAAAACAACCTGAAGTCCTGTATGGCTAGTGCAGATCCAGAGCAACCAACGCATCCACGCAGTCTGAGTTGGCTCTGCACTGTTCAATAATAAGTCATAGGAGAGTTTCAAGAAATTCCCGTTTAACAGGGTCCATTTCCATTCTTTAGAATAGTAAAGTGCAACAATTCGATTTACATTATGAACATGACGATATTTACAGAATTGGTTGCGATATATTCATACAGCAAATGTTCGTAGGACCACCTTTGTCGTGTCGCCTGCCTACATGTGTATGTCATGTCAGTAAGTGTAAGCGTGGCGAACAGACGACCGTACAGACAACAGCGAAGTTATACCCATGCATCTCTCTGTCAAGGCAAGCAAAATACACGTATTTTGATTTTATACCCAAAAAGATCAACTAAAGTCGTTTACTTTTTAAGATAAGTTTCCATTCGATACGCAATAAGGGACCGGGAAAATAATTGACACTTGCCTTCAAGCACTTTTGATTGATTTTGGAGCATACGAAATTGCCCTTCCTTCTACATTCCCTATTATTTATAGGCTACGGGACTATGAATGAAACCATAATTGCCCCAATAAATCTACAACACTATACTTCGTGTGTTACTATAAAAAGACTCCAATTAACATTCCAAAATATATCCACATCTCTCCTGACGCTATGTTTTAATGACATTTCTATCAGACATTTACCGCCCCAGTGGTGCAGTGGTAGAGCACCTGTCGTGGGAGATCAGGGTTTGATCCTCGGTTGGGTCATACCAACTACTTTATAAATTGTATTAATATATGCCTTCCTTCTGGGTCAGGGTTTCGGGAATAGCATTACGACTGAAGCATAGGTGTCAAGATTAATACTACCTGTTGATAGTTTACCAAGAAAACGTCGTGGAATAACTGAATTACGGTTGAAAGCGGTGTTAACCAATATTCCGTAATATATCGACGTCTTTCCTAACGACACTTATGAACACGCTATGTTTAAATGACACTTTATCAGACATTCAGTACCAATCTATTCCTTATCGTCTGTATTGATTAAGAAGTTTTTTACAATGAATCTACAATGAGAGATCGAGATTGGCTTGTATAATCTGGTTAAGCACTGTTTATAATTGGACCACTGTTTTCTTGTTAACCCTTTCCCACTAACAGACGCATTTTAAAACATATTCAAACTTTCAAAATAGTTTGCCAATAAATGGAATTTCTCATAATGAGCAGTCTTTGCCTTTGCCTCAAATTGATTCCAACATATCAACATATATTCAATAAGTATACATTACTCATAGATGCTTTTGAAGTCGTCTGTTGAAGATTTGGTATATGTGGACAGAGTTATGAGGAGACACTTTGCGCTTAGCCCATTTAATATAATTTACATGAGGACGTGGGAGAACTCTCTTGATTTGTAAGAGTAATTGAAGATAAGGTTTTAAATATTTTTCTTCTGTTGAATAGTATTATGTAATATCTTGTTCTGTTCTGTTTTTTGGACGTTTTGAGGCTGTGCCTTTTCCATATTATAAAGTTGTACTCTATCAAATAAAGTCGGATAAAATATTTCAGTCTGGAAAAATCGAAGTTAGCTTTTAGATCAGTTTAAACTTAATTGTAAAGAAATACTGAAAGCAAATAAAAAATACTAATTATGAGCATTATCTCATGAATCAATTATGTTTAAACATGTTTTCTAGATCTTCTGCATGAGGATTTCAAGGCATGGGATTATAGCGAAACATGGCAGTCATACTATTTACATAATCAAATACACAATCAAATACAAGAACATCGTTGCTGACAAAATCAATTACAAAAATTAGCTACTATGTTTGATACATTATATCATTAATTCCCTTTAATAATCAAATGTTCCCATGAATAAAGATCATTAATGATGTTAATTGTTTTACTGACTTTCTTTCCTTTGGAATACCTAATATACAACGATAGGTTTGATATATCCAAATGTTTTTAATTGACTTCTATACAAATCGTTAAAAATCTGGGGTTAGTCAACAACTTGGACCGAAATTGACCTCTCTATCACTGTATTAAACTGTAACAAATAATAGATTTACATCCAATTGAACTGTGAACACTCTCAACTTTGTTTACTCTCAAATGAAATTATGACCGACGCCTGAACTGAAAGTATTAACAACTATCATGTGTAAGAAATGTGGAGACAAATCGAAACAGGTACATTGTTAAATCATGCAAAACTAGAAGTCACCAAAGAAGTAGCATATCAAATTGTGTCTCCAAAAGAGAATCAAGAAAGCCTCTGAAGTATTAGTTATCACGAGGAAAACTCTCACGGTATGGTTAAACGCCTAAGTCAATTATTCGTAATCAAAACTATTATAAAAGTATACCCAGAAAGGATTGATTGATTTGTTAATTGATTGGAGTTTAATGCCGTACTGCGGCGGTCAGTGCATTTAGCTTTCTCTTTCTATCCCCCCTTAGACGGAATGTGTCGGCCGGATCAGTCTGCGCGGACAGCGCAGGCTGATCTGGTCGATACATTACGCAGATGTGTATCGCCGCAGCTGCTTTTTGGGACATTTTGGCTTTCTCGCAACAGTACTCAAACAATATCATTCTTCCAATGAAACTGGCTACCTTTCCCCACAGACCAATTAGGCTCCAGGTGGAAGACAAATGACCCTAGTCACAATGACTTTTGTCAATCTTTGAAAATAATGAATGGCCGAACCGGGTTTCAAACCCAAGACCCATGGGTTGATAGACCTCGTCGTTAGGATACTTAGTAGTAGGAACGTAATGAACCATATCAAACGAAAACAGACATTCGTTTTTTTTGTTTAAATTCAAATATTCCGGGTTATAACCGTTCTCTAGAGTCGGGGATGTTTACCTTACTATATGGTTAAGATGGGGACCCTGATTATACTGCACGGAAGCGTAGGTTGATCTAGATATCTGCTGTTCGCACGATCCTAAAGGTACGTTTTAAAATGATTTGGTTCGATAGTATTGGCGTATTTGAATCTTTATCTTCTTGCATACGGATCTAACATTTTGTTCTTTACTTTTTATTTCTTAACAATCCGATTCTTGTATTATTACGTTCGACATCTAAGTTTAATTCATCGAGAGAAAAGTATCGTTTTCAATATGTGTAATGCATACAACAATACGTACAGTCAGTTAACGATGCAAAATACAACACGACACCTTCAAATACATCACAGAGAACAATAAATGAGTACACTTCTAGTATAACAGGTTGTAAATGGATAACCTATATTTAAAATGAAGATGAAAATGTTACTCCAAAAAGATTACCTCGTTATTCTTTTTAGTCTTAGTCATTTAACCAAAGTTATTATCCAAATAAGAAAAGAATGTATTTAACTAATTCACTGCCACAAGACACATTGAACTACCGCAGGTTTTACTTAAACCCATTATATATAAATACAGCAGTGAGAATGAACTAAAGAAAGCTGTATCGGTTTTTGAGTTAACCCTTATAAATCCTTATTGATATAATTTCGTCTTAGCCACTTAAGGGCACTCTATAAAGAAATAAAATCATTAAAATATGTTTTACGCCACTTTCAACAGTGTTTCAGTACTACCGCGAAATTTGATCGAAATTTACGAGTGACATTTTTTATGAATATCAGCCATTCTGATATTTTCACATTTAACCCAGACAAGACCGATCTGCATCAGACGTATTAGAATAAAACTATAGGCAGAACAATGGAAAATCTCTATAAATGAAAATATGATAATTGGATAGAGTTAAAAACATTGGGGTAAAAGGTGAAATTACTCTTTAAAGAATAATTTCGTTTTTTACCACTATGTTTTCAAAGCTGTCTGCTTGCATTAGCCTAAAAACGCAGCAGCAGTCGATATAAGGTAAAGGACATACATAATGTCACCGACGGACATCAATCAATGATTATTGAATATACGCTAGGGATTATTTTATTGGATACATGTAATTTTTAAAACAGTAGCATTACCGTTGTTTCTTCGTCGTCCTCTTCGTCATCGTCTCCGTCATACTCCTCATTATCGTAATCATACTCCTCGTAATCTTCGTCTTCTCCGTATTCTTCAAAGTCGTCGTTATACGCTGGTTGTATCTCGACCCGCACGTTTGTCTCATCGGTGTCTACACGTTTAGGTCTCAATGCTTTACCATCTGGTGTTCTGCCTTCGGCGAAACTATCTTTGTTTACAGGACCCTTAGGTTTATGGACAGGCACCGTGTTGCCCTTAGCAGGAGCTTTATATGTCGTGTTTGTTTTATTTAGTTTGGATTGGCTTGCGTCGCTTGCTCTGAATCGAAACCCCTCTGTATCACGATTGTCATTGTTTACACGAAACGCCTCGAGCTTCACGAGCGTATCATTTACACTACTTGACCGTTGTTGTTTCTGTCCGTTAGCCTCGGTCTTTCTTGTTTCGCTAGCTTTATAGTGCGACTGAGTTGTGCTGTTTCTGTTATATAGTTCCTTATTCACGGGATTCCTTCTGATGTGAGGTTGAGGTGAGGCAGGAATCACTTCAAGCTTATTGAAATTATTTACAGATTGTTTTGATAATCTACCTTCTCCCGCTTTTTGAACACTTTTGTTAACACTGTGTCTCCTAGACTCGGAGACACTCCGTGGCGTATCTACACTGTTGCGCTTACTTTCATTACGTGGTGTTATATCGCCAGTCTTTACACTTGGTACAACAGAGTTCCGTTTATCCGGAGAGTAATCGCGGGTTCTGTCCTCAGAATGTCTGGATGAAGCAACTGACCTCACTACTCTGTCTCTTGGTGTGGTTTGTTTTCCTGATTGCTGATTGTCACCATGTTTCTTCTTTATGCTATCTTTATTAGATTTGCTGTCAACCGGTGTTGGCTGTTCACGAGGAGTTTTATCACCTTTAGCAGGTTTTGTTTTATATAGTACTTTATCCTTAGGAACTAAACTGAGTTGGTTGAATTTCTCTTTATTCCGCTCACGTTTTTCTATTACCGTTCCAGGTATCTTTTTGAGCTTTGCTTTTGGTGTCACAATCTTTCTATGAAGCGGGTCTTGTCCCTTTTTGACAGTCGGATTAGTGATTCTAGCTCTCCCTTTCTTTACCAATTGCCACCTTTTCTATTTGTAAGAAGCAAAAAAATAAAAGAGTAAAATAGACTTTATTTCTGGTGCTTTCTTTTAGAGGATTTTACAAATATTACTTTTAAAAGTTAAGCCGATCCTCACGCTAGTACAAAGGTATACTAAGTTTTTCCCACACAATTTTAAACGTGTATAACCTATCTCTCCATGCGCATTATCAAAATATAATCACGAATTTGGTGATCATACGTAAATGTTATAGTAATTCATATATTTACACACAGGAGGAGATAGTGTTAATCGTATCAAGATGTGCACACAGCTTATTAAAGGTACATGTACTCGTATATACGTAAGAGATAATAACCAGATAATTAATTTTACTTTGGTTAAACTAAAGTCAGCTACATGTATATGTGTGCTTGTTTTAATACCAGTTAAATATTATATATAATGACCTCGCCAATTATGTTAAGTTGGTCACACCCGTGATGTTATTTAACTACAATGTTATACCACTGCTCCTTTGTTACTTCTTTATTACGTATATGGTATCAGAATCTGACATTGCCACCCAACTGCATGGACGACACTTCTCCGGACCAATAAATTTTATCAAGAATAACAATACAAAACGCGGATGGAGCATATCAAAGTTGTTCCGATTCTAGTTTCATCGGACGTTTGATTGGCAGATCTCATTTAAAGAAACATTTTAACAACAACATTAATCCATCTAGGTTATGTACCATTTGTAATGTATTAGCAATGATTTTTTATTCAAAACAACATTCGATCTCATGACAGAATGCATACACTTAGAAGATAAATAGAATAGGCTACCGCTATACATGTCTTAATACCTTAGTGTGCTTTATTCTGGTTATTTGTACCATTATTCAAGCTATTTGTAATTCCTCGAGTAGACATCGAAAAGGGTTAGACTATGCAAAGCGACCAATGTGAAATGATATACGAATAAATGAACGCAGAGGTTGATCTTGGTTTATATTGTCAACTGGTTGTGTCTATTGCGTATAACAGGGTTAGCGATGATGACAAGACAGGTTAGATGTATTCTACCACGCGGTGTAAGTAGGTCTTTTTGGAACTAACGTACCGATTGTAAATGTTATTGTATGGCATCTACTTGTGCGTTTCTAGCCAGTTCACAAATAGCTAGGAATTTCGATAAGCGAAATGATCGGGCTGAATATAGAACCCACTTAGATCGTTCAAATAGTACTTATTCACAGTGTAAACACTAGAAAAACATGATTGTATTTAGCTCTGGTAACCATGAACAGTTTTACTACACTTTACTCATTTCGTAATTAGTGCTTGTCTCTTAACGCGATTAAGACATCGTTCCTCTGGGTCAATGGTAGTCGAAAGCAATAAATATATATTCGGTTCCTTCACCAGGTCCACCATGAAGTGTGTTCTATCAGATCTGTTTAATAAAGTGTACGGAACAATATTCGTATACTGGAAGACCTAGTTGTAAACATAAAGGGTTTCGAAGACTGTCGCTTTTTACAAAATTATTTAAGAAACCGCTCCTAGCTATTTGGGGGGTGGGAGGCATAATTAATATGTATATAGTGAAGGCACGGTATGATCTGAGCCTTTACAATTATAATTCATGTCATTTAGTCCTGGATGTATATATTGATAAAGAACTAGATTGGTAACCCTATAAGTATTACGTCAAGTTACCTTTATATGATCCCGTAACGGAGACTCAATAAGACACTAATTCGCAAAACGAGGCTCAAATACCATGAAGATTCTTTAAAAATGTGTTATTGTGAAGAATTAATTTAAAACATAATTAAATTGAGAGATTAAAGAGTATGGAAGGACTAAAGGATTCCGTTAGTAGTATTTGTTGTTTACAGCCGATGGTAGAGAGCTGAATGTGTAATACACTGTACCAATCACTTGTAAATCTATTCACAAAAGGATTAAAGACTAAATCTCTATAATCCATACAGTTGAACAATTATTGTATTTACACATGAAATGGATTGTCACACACTCTTTAGAGAAATATACTAGACGGTTTGTTATTGCACAATGTGAAACAATAGTATTTAACTGTAGCTCTGAGAAAAACTTTATTATGATTGATTCTTTGGTGTTTTACACCGCTTTCAAAAAAGTTCAGTTATATCACGGCGTTTCCTGGGTACTTAACCAGTACTACTGGCCCAATAATGCTGAAACCAGCCGCTAGTCGTAATGCTAATCTCGCAATACTGAGCGCCAAGGAGGGCAGCCATAAAACCATTTGTAAAGTCTTTGGTACCTGTATGACCTGGCCTGGATCGAACCCGATATCTTGCGCACCCAAGGCGAACGCATTACCACTACACTACCGAGGCGGTTCAACATTACAGTATTTGTGGCCTGTGTATAACCAGATCAACTTGCTCATCCGCACAGCTCGATAAGTCTTGTGAATTTTATATTGTATTGGTTTCATTTACTTTAGACTTACTTGTATTATTATGGTTTAAAGCGAGACCTATTAAGTGAACGAAGTGTGTTATTGCGTATGCGATCCACGAAGACTTCGTTGATACTGTGCACGAGCAGGGTGTCAACAGATTCAGCGCCGCCCATATATACATTAGAGTCGAGTCTAGATCATTGCGGGTTTTATCGATTCTCCGTAGCGGGATTATATAAAGGTAAATTGGTGAAAAACTAATGGGGCTACAGTTCAAGTTTTGTCTAGAGCAGGGGCGTAACTTGGCAATAATCAATGTGTAGGCCGTCTCGTGAGAAAATGAACATTGTGGACTCTGCGTAAAGTATCGACCCGGATCAGTCTAAGCATGCTACACAGGCGTACCCGGATATACACGTTTCGCCTCCTGTGGATTTTCCGTTTCAGGAATCACGACTCTATCAATCCCCCTTTAGACGGAATGTGTCGGCCGGATAAGTCTGCGCGGACAGCGCAGGCTGATCTGGTCGATACATTACGCAGATGTGTATCGCCGCAGCTGCATGTTGGGGCATTTTTAGCAAAAATGTGTAGGCACGTGCCTACAGTGCCTAAAGGGAGCTACGCCTCTGTAGAGTCTGTATTCATGTAAGCTTTGGTGTGACTGTGTGGATGCAAGTTCATTAGATTTGTCGATACTGTATTACATAACGCAACACAAGGGAATTAACCAAACCGTCAATTATATTGATCGCATTTATTTCTATTTAAAAGTTAGAGATTCTTATTTGTGTTTAAACAGAAAAGAGATCGGTGACATAGTATTACAAAAAAATCAAATCAAGATAATTCAGCCGCGTTTTTTAATTTATACAACATACAAGGCCGGAAATAGGACTACTGGAAATAAAACTAAATATTTAAAGATGAAATTAAATGTTTATAAGATATAATCAGGGACACTATATTACATGTAATAGGGTGTCCCTGATATAATCAAACAATAGAACAATTTCATAAACGGATTGAAATCGTTTTATATAAAATCCGAAGCACTGTACTGGGGATTATAAGTAAATGGCCATGAGCAATTAATGTTAATCCGAAAGTTAAACCTGTCAACGTGAACAAATAGAAGAAAAAACATATTTGAATTCTTAATTAAATCGTTTTGTACTGAATGAGTTTAAAAGTCAAGGTAATTATTTGTAATTGATAACATTTTAATACAGAGAAGGATCGTCTGACGTAGAGGGCTTTTGTTGCATCTCGTCAGGTTAATATGGTTTGCTTTACGCCGCTTTCAACAATTGTTCAGTTATGAAAGCGTTTCCCGGGTATGGTACCAATACTTCTGGGGCATTAATAATGTCACCAGAGAATCAATAGTAATGTTTAACCCTTTCCCTCATATAGACGCTTTCTGACGCCTCTGCAGCAGACAGCCTTTTGAAAATATAGTGACAAAAGAAGAAATTGCACAAAACGTGCAATTTCTCCTTTTGCCACAATGTTTTCCACTTTTTGTCATAGGTTATCCATTCAATTATGGAGATTTTCTATGTTTTGACAAAATACGTTCAAAGTCGTCTGCTGCAGAATTGTCGTATGAGGGAAAGGGTTAACCCACCATCCTGGGTGTCAAGGAGTGAGAGTCATCATTGCCATTTGTTAAATCTTTGGTACGCCTCCATGGTTTTTATATAAAACATTGTGGGAATAAATATGATTGTGCTGTAAGAAAATTATTTCGTCAGAAATTACATCTATGGATATTTTGAGTGAAGTAGGACAATGAAGGACACTGAAGGTTATGGCGACACAGTGTGTGAATGCAATGGTTAGTTTGAGTCTCCACTATCATCTGATGCAATAAGATACCCTTTAGCCAGTCACCGGTCAAATACGAAATGACTCTATCGATTGAAAAAATTATCGCAAAAGTAGAGGTTGATCAAGATCTTCAATGTTCACATATTACATCAACAAGACTGTCAACACCTCTGTAACCTTGCGTAGATTCCGATCATACGGAGCATATTTACTGGCTGGTCTGAACCTATACTGTTCAGATTTTTTTTAACATGGACGGATTATCCTTTGTCATTCAACCTCGTGGAATTCTAATTGATTTTATAAAACGACGTTTATACATTGTAAAGCTAAATTGATCGATACTATTACAACTCTATCTCTATTTATACGAGTGTGTTTATAGTTTCCATCGCGCCCCAGTAGCTACATTAATACACGAAGGGAGCTATAAATGCAGGAGTCCTCAATTCAAACGTCGACTCGACCAGTAATTATATCCGATGATAGACACAATTATTTTTCACAAGCGGCAATAATGCGTTATACGTGTGCGGGAAGGTAGCCGGTTGCCTGAGACGAATGGTATGAGGTGAACTAGTGCGATAAAGTAAGGAAACCAATGTCATGTGAACCTGCTGACGTGATATAACTGAAAGACCGTTAAAACTACATTGATATCCAAACAATCACTAGACCGAGTGATTTGTGACGGGGATTTGATACCGGGCATGCCTGGTTCGATACCCAGTTGCGGCACGATAGTCAAGGTGGAGTGCCTTTGGGCACATTTCCTAGACAAGTACTGGTTTGTTTTCCCAGGGGTCATGTCGCCGTGATATAACTGAACTAAGATTAAAAGCGGCGTAAAACGGAGTGCCTTTGGGCACATTTCCTAGACAAGTACTGGTTTGTTTTCCTAGGTTTCATGTCGCCGTGATATTACTGAACTAAGAATGTTGTAAAGCTTAAAACTCCACATGTACCCGACTTTCGGACAGGGATAAGAGTTGATATATTATATGTTATATTTTTCCCGGAATGTTTTCAACTATCGTTTACGATGGCGTCGTCGGTTTACTTATATAAAGTCAACGCCTCTTCTGCCAAAGCACGTATAAATGCTACGCAAGCGATATTAAAGAATATTTGGTCGGGACTATAATTTCAATTTTAAAAATGTATTTATATGAAACTCGTTTCACTGTCGTATAATGCAAAAGATATTTCAGAACCGTTAGTTAATTGTTTCATTATTTCGTTTTTAATTAATTTATACAATCATAAGATCTAGCCTTTGACCTTATTTGTGTTATTCAGATACATTAATTTGGGATAGTGGACCAAAGGTAAAGCGTCAGCCTCGTGACCCGAATATGTTTGGTTCGATAATCGTAAGAGTGTGGTGAATATCTTCCCAACTCATCCTGTGAAAATATCTGGATATACACAAAGTTACTTTATAGAAGAGGTTGTTAGCCGATCAAATTACAGCTTTAAACTAGCACACGCCAAGGTGCTCGGTGTGTTAGTTAAATCTGAAAAGATCCAGGAAGCCACCTAAGCTTATTATAGATAAAATCCACTTTTGCTTTTATTATCTAATAGACATAAAAATAAACATTGGAGCTCAATCAGGCATGGATTGTCCAACTTATCACAACATAATTTTGACGAGGAGCTTGTGTACATTTCGATATGCTTTTTTAAAAAGTCGTACGCCAAATATTCGTTGACTTATGCTGAAGATAATGGTTCTGATGATGCAACGCTAATCGACTTTGATTTATATCAAAAGGGAGACACACAGTACTAACAACATATTGAATAGTTAGCTTAATAAACTGAGAGGTTCAGACATCGTTTTTAAGTTCAGTATTATTCAAATCCAATTCATTAATAGTTCCATACCCGTGTGGTTTTAAAATAAAACAGGGACAACTCAATTATCGGTGTCTGTTAATTAATACAGAGTGAACGTTGTTAATTAAAAACATAACAAACAAAAAATCAAATGTTAGAGATTTTATCTTCATAAAACAATTAAGGTTAACAGTGATAAAGGTTTCCATACATTCAGGATAACTTGAATAACACAGTGATTGATATATAGGTAACACAACAGAAAGGCCAACCTTATTGACAAAGATCAGCTTGCGTTTTTGTACAGTTCAGTAGCAACCGTGTTGATTCATACACAGTCATTTCAGGTTTCTTGCATTTCTTTCATTGTTTGACTGATAATTAATCTAAGAATTCCACGAAGATTGGTTTTCCTGTCTCATTAACATTAACACTGTGTTCATTCTCTCCATTCGTTTGTCTATCAAAGTTAAATAACGTTCGTTAACTATTTCAGCACTGAGTTCTCTATAGAAGACTAAAGTTTTCATGTATTAAGAGTTTGGGAATATTGTAATAACTAAAAAAACAAGCAATGCTATTTCAGTCAAGACAGCTCATTACGAGCTTACTCATCTGAATCTATATTGTTTGCAACAATTCAAAACTGAAACAGTTAAGGGGAATGGAAAGTGTTTGGAAACCGGGCATTGGTCGATTCGAACAACATTTTCCAATTTCTGAAACAATTATGGGTTGGCATTCAGGAGCGGTTTTAAACATAATTTACTATATAACTCTTTCATATATATTCCTGATGCTATTTAAATACAATTTTGCTTTGGTAATTCATCCATTCAGAAATATAACTTTGAAATTTTGATAGAACTTATTATATATTTATAACACTAGTGCTTGTTTTTGGCGAATACGGGTCCAGACTGTGAATGTCTTGAATTAAACATATCATTTCACGTTGCATTAATTTTCTCTATCATTTCCGTCACCAAAAAACCGCTTTCTATAGGACCATATGTAGCACAGAAAAAATAAATAAAATATGATACACAGTAAATGTTTTTATCTATCCAGGTTCAAATTCCATCAACCTTACTTAGAGCTAAGTAATACTTAAATATTTAAAAGCATATGTCATCTTTTTTGTATCACTAATAAAAATGCCAAAATATTTCTTAACAAGTATTTTTAGTCAGCAAGGTAACTACTTATGTCAACTTAGTCAGTTACTTAAATACATTCCACCATTCATATTTTACAAAATATTAGGGAAACAAAAAAGGATGAAATATGCCTTTAAGAATTTTAGTATTACTTACCGCTAAGTAAGGTTGGTGGAATTGGACCCAGTTCAATTTGTAACTGAATGTTATCACGAAATGTTGTACTTAACCCATATTTCTTTTCTTGCTTTTAACAATATATTTTTTAAATATTTATTGTAGATATTTTTCAGAATATATTGACATCCAGCGTTGTTCAAATTGTAGTTTGCATGTACATGTATGCATTAAGATCTTCGATCACGTTTGGGTCAAGCAAATCCAATCTCCCGCTGAAAACAATCGGGCAAAAAGTGCAGAGTACATCAAATGTACATTCACGTGAACTGTTAATTATTCAATACATTAAAGATACAAAGTGTATTTTATAAATTGATACAATAATTAGATGTGATATTATATAAGGGGTAAATTTCTTGATCTGTAATGCATTTTGTGAATTCACAAAACACACGCACTCACACATGCGTTTTAGAGATCTAAATGCTTTAGTTAGATTTTCAACTCTAAGAAAAGTATTTTAACTCTCCATACACCATCCACGCTGAGGTGCTCTTGTCTGACACAAACCAGGTTCAGGGGCGTAGCTTTGCAATAATCCATGTGTAGGCCGTCTCGTAAGAAAATCAACATTGTGGACTCTGCGTAAAGTATCGACCCGGATCAGCCTAAGCATGCCACACAGGCGTACCCGGATAGACACTTTTCGTCTTTTTTGGATTTTCTGTTTCAAGAATCACTACTCTATCTATCCCCCCTTAGACGGAATGTGTCGGCCGGATCAGTCTGCACGGACAGCGCAGGCTGATCTGGTCGATACATTACGCAGATGTGTATCGCCGCAGCTGCATTTTGGGGCATTTTTAGAAGAAATGTGTAGGCACGTGCCTACAGTGCCAAAAGGGAGCTACGCCCCTGCACGCTGAGGTCTTCTTATCTGACACAAACCAGGTTAACAAATGTACCCCTACATGAATGGACAAGAGGATGTCTAACTAACATTACCACAGCTACTTTGTTGAGTCTCAATTCCGAACTTTTGAACAAGCCGGTCACTCCTTAAAACAGTAAAGAAATGCACATTCTTTATTGAAATTAATCATAAGTCTATATAAAGTGCTCTGCTTAAGCTAACCACAATGATTTAACAACCAGTGTAGATCCAGATCAGAATGCGCATCCGTGCACTGTTCATCGTCTAAAAGTCATAGAAGGATTAAATACACTTCTGAAAAAACACTTGCCTGTTGTTTTTCCTGGCGCACCGATAAAAAAAATTCATGAATAATGTAATGTGTGAATGCCATAGAAATACCAACATTCCAGGTTTTGTGAGATCTTCCGAATATACGTCTGTGATCTTATCTGAATCATCATTAAATGTGAAAACTTTATAGGAATGGTTTCGATTCCTGAAACTCATTGTTTAAACGAGTATTAAACTCGATGTAAAGGGAGATAATATAGCACTGTTGATAGATTGTATTAAGATGACATCAAGAGTAACACATCTTGATTTCCAATATTCGTTGAAACGTTAATAACCTCCGGAGCATGTTAAATACATATAACATATTTAAACAGTTTATTATTGATCAATCAAACTCTGTGAGCGAAATTTGATATACTCAATCCGGAAACTATTACCCCTTTTATATTTTAATATATATCGACAAAACCGTTAAAAAATCTCTACATGTGAGAGAATGTTAATATAATTGAGTTGAAATCATTAGGGCTAAACTCGTCTGCTTCAGGTGCGCCAGAATTCGTCTGCAAATGGGAAATAGCTAGATTTAAAAAATACCTTAATCTTATTTGTATATTTGACTATAATTATATTAGAAAGATTTAGTTGGGCTATGGAAACACATTTCTTTTGAGTACGACGCAATGAACTATTGCGTAGGGAACTATATATTTTTCATGAACATGGCATTTCAGTTGTTCAATATGTTTTCATCACAAAGGCACACAAACTGTCTGTTTCAAGCCATGGTCATCATATCAACGAATTCTGAAATAATATATACACATATCTATAAAGAATTGCTCTCAAAGGAAACCAACTTTAGGTTATTTGTGACCGTTGTAGATTCATGTCACTCTGCAGTCTAATCTTAATCGCTTCCTGTATTTCACGAAACTCCTTAAGCAGCAACTGAGCATGTTGATGATTCCTTATCTTCAGATCTAGACTATACGAAATTTCCTATTAGCACACACATAAATAATCATTGTGAATTTGGACTGTTAAGCATGGAAACGTGTAGAACACTGTCCGCCAAATAGCACACACATAAATATTCATTGTGAATTTGCGCAGGCTGATCCTTTCGACATAATTTGTCTCAGGTGAATAGAGGTATAGAGTAATGATTTCTGAAACAGAAAATCCACAGGAAGCGAAAGGTGTCTGTCCGGATTAGCCTGTGAGGCATGCTATAACTGATCCGGGTCGATAGTTTACGCGAGTTCACAATGTTAGTTTTTTCGCGGGACGGCTCAATTATTTCGAAAGTAAAGGATGATCGAGTAAACATATTGATTAGGTCTCCTGGGCTTATTACATGCAGCATGACCACAATAAAAACAAGAGTGTTGGCAAACTCATTTGTAACTAACAATAAGGTATGTACTAGAACATGTGACGGAAATATGGACAGACGGATAGACAGACAACGTGAAGAAACCTCATTTATGCTGTCAAGGTTGAACGGCGTCATAATGTAATTACTATTCTATAGAAAGGTTATTTTGTTTGTTTTGTTTTGTTCGGGGTTTACGCCGCTTTTAGTATTAAATCAGACACAGTTCACTTATTTATGATTCCTTGGTTAATAAACCAGTACTAGGCTAGGAATTGTGACTTGCCCAAGGATACTTCACCAAGACCACAGTGCAGCGATTGAGTTCGCAGTCCTTAGACAACTGAAAACATTTATATGAAGGAGGCTTATATGAGAAAGAGTATACTGGTCTTAATACTTAAACAAGTCGCGTCTTGTGATTTCGGATATTAATGCATCTCCAACAGTGAAGACTCGGACGAGCCCATGTATCCACACAGTCTCACCAGAGTATTCACAGTTCGCATGTATGATATATACACTTAAATGCATCTTTTAGTGTAGCACTACTAGTTCATTGTGGAATCTGCGTAAAGTATCGACCCGCATCAGCCTTAGCATGTAACGCAGGCTTACCCGGATAGACACTTTTCGCCTCCTGTGGATTTTCTGTTTCAGGAATCACTACTCTATACATCTATCCCCCTAAGACGGAATGTGTCGGCCGGGTCAGTCTGCGCGGACAGCGCAGGCTGATCTGGTCAATACATTACGCAGATGTCTATCGCCGCAGCTACATTTTGGGGCATTTAAATCTTTATAAAATAATCATTAAACAACGGTTCTCAGAAGAATATTCTTGTCGGGACGTTGCTTTTGAGTACCGCAGCTTGAGGTATTTGAAACATAAACTCCGCCCCTTTTCTGCTAACATTCCTTCAATATCGATCGATTTAATTAATGTAGGCCGATGTCAAACGTTTTTAGCGATAGGCTATGTTATCTCATTAGATTCTTATTTTCTTGAGATAACCAGCTCTTGATGCTCATGTAGAATTCGGCTATTTTTAAAATATTTGTTAAATATTGGCAATTTACTCTTTTTCTCAAAACAATATTTTTTTTAATGTATTTCTTCAGATGGTTAGTAAGGGTATCAAGTAATTGTTGTATTACCTTGGTACGTTACTCGTCCATCTCCGCTGGGGTCAGCTTCCTCGATCATGTCAACCAAATCTTCATCACTGAATTCCAAACCGAGGCTCTGTACCACGTGACGTAGTTGCGACAACGTGAGGTAACCATCGCCATTTTGATCGATCACCTGGAAGGCAGCCTTAATCAGCTCCTCAGATTCAAAGGAATTGAGTTTTTTCTCCATGAGGACTAGAAATTCTGAGAATTCTATTTTACCGTTACCTAGAAACAATTGGAATACGATTATTATATGTAGATTTAGAAGAATGTAATTCTAAAAAATATTCGACCTGAAAGTACCATATGATATAAAGCTATCAGAGTAATGTACTCACATGTAAACTATACTCCTTCTATGTGCTACTTTGGTCATGTGAAAACGGTCAGTACACATATACGCGTAGTCTATTCTTGGTGTATACAGTTGGGTTCTAATAAATAATTACATTCGTATCGAATACCATACACTTATTGCATTTCGCGTGAAGAGATTATTTCAGAACACTTCTTTGGAAAAGAATGAGCTTTATTCAACTTTATTTGAAAAGAATACTTCAACATTTCTAGATGAAAAGGCAATACATGCGTTTTTATATATATAATTCGACATACGAGAAAACGAATTTTAAAGATATAGAAAGAAAACATAACCATTAGAATGTTAAATTATCTGAAAAGGAAAGAAATTATGTCCTGAAAAATAAACAAAATATTTCTATAAACATTTCTATAAACATTTGTAAATAAATGGTTCGTGTGAAGAGATAATATCAAATCGTGTTCAAAGGAAAATGTGTCAGACGGTGGAGGAGTGCTTGTCATAACTTTACCGTTTTGAATCTGCTGTCACGGTTTCTATGTGAAACATGCAACTATGCTGAAAATAAAGGATAAAACATTCACAATACTATGACATCTATGTGACAGACTGTAGAACTGTGTAGCGTCAGTAAAAATGTTGACATTGTTGATCATTTCAGATTGATTAGGGTCATGTTGAGCCCCTAAATGGAAACCAGCCGCACTAATCAGTACCTGTACGACTATAACAGTTTGGGTTATGTCTTGTTTTAACTATTTCAGCGCCGAATTGTTTAAATTAGACTCTTCCATGTTCAAAAGCGGGCGTCTCCATTTCTCATGTCATACAATTTTTGACTATTTTGATAACTAAAAGGCAAACAATGCTGTTTTTAGGTGAGACAGCTCGTTACAAGCTGACTCGCCTGAATCAGTATTATTTGCAAAAACCTGAGTATTGCCTTTGGCGCTGAAAGAGTTAATCTGCGCCTTACATTATGTATTATACCTCATCATATAAAGACATATACCTGAAGGATTAAACACATACAATTTACTTTGAAGATATTTCAATGTTAAGCGAATGCAATCGATGTCAACACTATTTATAAATCACCTCCATTAAGTAATTGCCTATGGAATACAATGTTGGTGTCCAAAACCTAATCGTGTACATTGTCCACTGCCGCTTAGATAATTCAATGTCCGCCGATATGTAATAAAACCAAATCATAGTCTAGAAGCGTAGTCTTAGACATTCACAGAGGACGTTGACATGAAGGGGAAAGTCTTAGACATTCACAGAGGACGTTGACATGAAGGGGGAAGTCATATGCATTCACAGAGGACGTTGACATGAAGGGGAAGTCTTAGACATTCACAGAGGACCTTGACATGAAGGGGAAAGTCTTATACATTCACAGAGGACGTTGACACGAATGGGAAAGTCTTATACATTCACAGAGGACCTTGAGATGAGAGGAAGTCTTAGACATTCACAGAGGACATTGACATGACGGGGAAGTCTTATACATTCACAGAGGACGTTGACACGAATGGGAAAGTCTTAGACATTCACAGAGGACCTTGATATGAAGGGGAAGTCTTATGCATTCACATAGAACATTGCCATGAAGAGGAAGTCTTAGACATTCACAGAGGACGTTGACACGAATAGGAAAGTCTTAGACATTCACAGAGGACCTTGACATGAAGGGGAAGTCTTATGCATTCACAGAGGACCTTGACATAAAGGGGAAGTCTTAGACATTCACAGAGGACCTTGACATGAAGGGGAAAGTCTTATACATTCACAGAGGACGTTGACACGAATGGGAAAGTCTTATACATTCACAGAGGACCTTGACATGAAGGGGAAGTCTTAGACATTCACAGAGGACATTGACATGAATGGGAAGTCTTAGACATTCACAGAGGACCTTGACATGAAGGTGAAGTCTTAGACATTCACGGAGGACCATGACATGAAGGTGAAGTCTTAGACATTCAAAGAGGATATTGACATGAAGGGGAAGTCTTATACATTCACAGAGGACCTTGACATGAAGGTGAAGTCTTAGACATTCACAGAGGATATTGACATGAAGGGGAAGTCTTATACATTCACAGAGGACCTTGACATGAAGGGGAAGTCTTATACATTCACAGAGGACCTTGACATGAAGGGGAAGTCTTATACATTCACAGAGGACCTTGACATGAAGGGGAAGTCTTAGACATTCACAGAGGACCTTGACATGAAGGTGAAGTCTTAGACATTCACAGAGGATATTGACATGAAGGGGAAGTCTTATACATTCACAGAGGACCTTGACATGAAGGGGAAGTCTTATACATTCACAGAGGACCTTGACATGAAGGGGAAGTCTTATACATTCACAGAGGACCTTGACATGAAGGGGAAGTCTTATACATTCACAGAGGACCTTGACATGAAGGGGAAGTCTTATACATTCACAGAGGACCTTGACATGAAGGGGAAGTCTTATACATTCACAGAGGACCTTGACATGAAGGGGAAGTCTTAGACATTCACAGAGGACCTTGACATGAAGGGGAAGTCTTAGACATTCACAGAGGACCTTGACATGAAGGTGAAGTCTTAGAGATTCACAGAGGACCATGACATGAAGGTGAAGTCTTAGACATTCAAAGAGGATATTGACATGAAGGGGAAGTCTTATACATTCACAGAGGACCTTGACATGAAGGGGAAGTCTTAGACATTCACAGAGGACCTTGACATGAAGGGAAAGTCTTAGACATTCACAGAGGACCTTGACATGAAGGGGAAGTCTTAGACATTCACAGAGGACCTTGATATGTTTGCCTAATGGCATTTTGTTTTTATCTTTCATAAATGCGCTTTTTGCTCTTCGTTGATTCAGAACATAATCTCTGAGACAATGTGTACTGATACACTTATATGATTGTTGTCAGAATATAAATTTACGAATATATTACACATATGAACCGTCCGGCCATAAAACCAACATTGTGGACTAAAGTATCGACCCGGATCAGCTTAAGCATGCCGCGCAGGCTTACCAGGATAGACACTTTTCGCTTCTTGTGGATTTTCTGTTTCAGGAATCATTACTCTATACCTATATCCCCCTCAGACGGAATGTGTCGGCCGGATAAGTCTGCGCGGACTGCGCAGGCTGATCTTGATCGATACAATACGCAGAGGCCGTCATGTTGGTTTTCTAGCAGGACGGCTCATATGTGGACAGTGAAGGCTCTCATAAGACAACATAGCGGCTCCCATGGCTTGGGTATCAGCACCCACTGTGTACTTACCGTTGACGTCAACCTCTCTGATCATTCCCATGACGTCCTGCTCTGTTGGATTATATCCCAGCGATCTCATCACAGTCAATAGTTCGGGTGTAGATATAGTTTCATCGCCATCTTTATCAAAAATGTCAAATGCTTCTCGGAATTCTGGCAGGATAGTGATAGTACATTGTGAGTGGTATTGATATGAGCCGGGTCAACCTATTATGGGTCTTATCGTTTCTGCGTTCAAGGAAGACTTAGGCGAGCGTGTGCATATTCACAGTCTCATCCGAGCTTTGATTTTGCGTTTATATGTTATTTAGTTCTAGATGCATCTTTTAACAAACGACTAGAAATGAGCTGTCCCACGAGAAAAACCAATATTATGGCCTCTGCTTAATGTATCGACCCAGATCAGTCTGCGCAGTCCGCGCAGACTGATCCGGGCCGACACATTCCGTCTAAGGTGGATCTAGGTATAGAGTAATGATTCCTGAAACAGAAAATCCACAGGAGGCGAAAAGTGTCTACCCGGGTAAGCCTGCGCGACATGCTTAGGCTTATCCGGGTAGATACTTTACGCAGAGTCCACACTGTAGTTTTCTCGCGGGACGTCTCATTAATGAAGCCAGACTAGTTGTACACCAATGTAGCCTTATATGGTCCTTTTTTACAGAAAGTCGATAAAACCCAAAATATCTGGACGCGGCTTATACCAAAAGAGGCCCAAGTTTAATCTGAGATATTTTACAATAAATCAGACCTTTCGGGGATTTAGGAATTGAGGGTAGTTATGACGATCAAACATCCTTATATAATCGTTTTTTTTTACAAGGCCTTTCTCAAAATGTTTCTAGAATGCGTGTACGCCTAGATGACGAATAGAGAAGATCCCGACCAGACTGTCACACAGTTTCTTACGTCGGTTTAATCTAACCGGGCCTTACTTATCTTTTTTTCAAGGTTTATGTTTAGAAAGTGCCCTTTTAGCTCCTATAATGGAATATAAAACTAAATGACCGATCAAGATCAGTCTATCTTCATACTGAAATGAGGATAAAAACCAAAAGGGATATTAGTCATTTATACTTATCAAAATTGTGTATGTCTCATTACAGTCGAATACATCTTATCACATAACTTCAAACGATGTGTTGCACTTGCTCACTGTTTGTTTTAGCAAGAAGTGTGTTTATATTTGTATAAAGCCGTACCTTTAATTTGTTCATCAGTCAACGTTCTTTTAGATTGAGCCTACAAATACACAAATGCACAGTTATTTATTTTGTATAAATAAGCAAATCCGTTTAATTTAAATCCCACTTATAAAAGGGATTTAACTCCTCAAGTAAGCGTAGCGGAAGATATTTCGAGATGGTGGTCAATATTCCTATATATTGTTATCAAACACATCAACCTTAAATATGATTATGGAAAGACGGACGAATGGAGATTTATTCTATTTCAAACACTTTTTTTTTCATTTCTACTGGAGACTTGTCATTAAAGTGTGTCATGAGGAAAAGGGTTAGCGTACACCATTGATATATTGCACCAGTCAATCAGAAATCATGTTCCCTTCCGAGCTTTAATGGCATTACCATAGAAACAACGTAATGAACCCTTTCCCGCATCTTGTAAATGTTCCCTCATAAAGAGGTATCATAAATAAATACAAAAACGTACCAGCGCTGCTCCCGAAACATCTACCTAAATGTATTTTTGACAAGATACAAGAGAAGATAGATACCAAGTATGTTCATCCAAACACTGGGATAGAAATATACATTATTTGTAACAAAAATTCTTTGTTGCTTCGTTTATAAATTTAAAGACTATTGTAGATCCTGGATCCATACATTTCGAATATAACATTAGACTAACCGAAATAACCCCCTAAACTGTACATACGGGACAGGGCAAAATACAATTCACCAGGTACTAAATTGCTCACCAATGCTTTTTAACCGTTAATCTGCAATATTTACAAATCTCGTCTTCTGCAAAAGCATAACGAATCGTCTTCTAATATTTGTGTCCGCCGTCTACACTAAGGGTTATAAAATGCCGGTAAAATCCGGGTAAGAGTAACCCAGCATGTTCTCGGCCATTGTGTATTGTTATCCGGCATGCTATATTGCGTTAATAACAGGGTATCAAATACACTATTGATTGATGAAGATTTTAATTGGAATCCTAAACATGGATTTTTATCCATCCTGTTTGTCGGAATGGGATAGGCTAGTTGTACACGTGAGCCCTTCGCCAGGAAAACCAACTTTAGGTTATCTATTAAATGTTTACATGCAGATCTATTTGCGCATCTATTATATCATTGTAAATATATTTTGCTCATCATAATCTTCTTGAAAGCCTATGTGAGTTTACCCGACCAGTTCCCATCCAGATTAGATTACGCAGAAGCGTAGGCTGGTACGAATCTACACTAATTATAAATGTCTCATTAATGTAAGTATTCGTATAGCTCGGCTACACTGATCATCAATGAGTAAACGGGTATTAAAGTAATGATATTTCAGGAGTTTGAATGCAGTCGGACGCGGACTTCAATGCAGGGTTGTGAGTTCGAATCCCCGTTCGGCCGACGTTAGATAACCAAGGTTGAGGTTTTCGTTAAGCGCAATCGATCAATCAATCTAAACAATGACCCGATTGAAGAGATATGTGTATCGATCTTTGACTTATTTGGATCAAAATGAACAATAAGTGTTTTTCATCGTCATCGATCATAATATTAAACCTTTTCCAACATGTAACATGTATAATCAGTCTAACGCGTCTGCAGCGGATAACGTTTAAAAACGGTGTGGCAGTTTATCATATTTCCGAAAGTGTTAATATCTGACGGCACGGCTGCACAACAGTTCATTTTAGATTCTGCGATTTAATCGCTTTAGCGACGTGTCTATCGTTTTCCTGGGACATTTTAATCAGTATTCTTTTTCTATGATTTTCACGCTGTATCAAACACCACGGTTTAATCATGAATTATTTTAATGTTAATTTGAGCCGTCCCGCGTGAAAACCAACATTATAAACTCTGCGTAACGTATCGATCCAGATCAGTCTGCGCACTCCGCGCAGGCTGAAACGGGTCAACACGTTCCGTGTCAGGGATATAGAGGTATAGAGTAATGATTCCTGAAACAGAAAATCCACAGGAGGCGAAAAATGTATGTCCGGATTAGCCTGTATCGCCTGCTTAGGCTGATCTTGTTCGATGCTTTTCGCAGAGTCCACAATGTTGGTTTCCTCGCTGGATGGACATGGCTCTGCACATATTTTGCTTATAAGTCACACACAAACGAGTTCAAGAAATGTATGACAAACATTATGTCATCTTTAGCTCCACTGGCTGAAAGCCCATCGAGTTTATGTCATGGCGAAATGTTGGTTGTGCTAGAGTCCGTACGCCCTTGCGTACACTTTTAGTTTGAAACGATTTCTTCTCAATGTCCTATCATAAATTCCTTCAACTTTTCATGGATCCTTGGAAAATTCTGGTTTTCATTACAACCTAACAAAACAACTTTAAAAATTGTCTTCGTCGATGATAATTGGCCGATTTTCATATAATTTGGTAGATATGCTCCTTGGGTGATCATCCTTCAGATTGCTTCAAGATGACCATCCATCATGTTGGGGAAAACTACATGGCCATTTTTTGCCTTATATGGATTTAGCGAACACTTTGAAAATCATATCCGACGAGTGTATGGGGCCGATTGGCAAATAATATGGTAGAAATGTTCCTTAATGTGACTCTCTATGAGATTCCATCAAACCAAGTTGATTGGTAGAAAAACATGGTCACCAACGGGCGGGGCTGTGCTGCCCTATGTGGCTATAGTGATTTAATTTTGGCACAATGCAGTATAGCGATAGCGGCCCTCTTTGGCCTTATGTTTATCATATAGCATGGATTCAAACAGACACGTTTATTGACGTCGCATGGAAGCGCGGCGTCAGTATGGGATAGGTTTTAATTTTGTACCATGGGTTGACGTAATCAAAAAGGGAGCAACTAACATTATTTTTGTTAAGAAAAACTCTATTATATGTTTAAAAAATGCAACCTTTATGAGTCAATAAATTGTATTGACTGAAACAATAATTAAGAAACAAAAAGATGCAAAATATGTCTTCTACTGTTATTTCAAATCTTTAGACACATTTAATTTGTATTTATTAATTTTCCCCCAACTTCCTAGGCTACGCTCTTTTTAATAGTTTGATTTACGACCATGACGAGCTCCTAGGTTACGCTTTTTGAATTGTTTGGTTTACGGCCCCGAAATTCGGGGGACGTTTTTGCCTATATATAAAAATCAGTTGAATTTCTAAACTTAAAACGTTTCCTCCCATACAGTTTGTTCTTTCTGTCTATTGTAATATTGCTATATGTTGACTTTACATGTGAACTTTTTCTTTTAATTTCATAAATGCTCAATTTTGATATTTTCTTTAATTTGCTTATACAATCGACTATTTTTAGAATGGAATTTAAGAAGGGAGTTAACTCTCGAGTACAAAGGCGATAGGACATTTCGATTGTTAGACTCGGGTAGTTAATCCCGTTGGTATATTCGAACAAGGAACTCTGATAATTCGATACATCCGCTAAGTCGATAGTGGATAAAAGCTCACATAAAACATTTTGATACATGAATATAAAATTACATTTGAACTTTTTAAAATAACTTCGTATTTTTTGTTAATATACTCCCGTCTTTGTTATCATACTTCGGCTAAACTGGAAGAAGAATAGACTTCCCGCTCTCCTTCCAAAGCTTGTGTCATACTTTTGTATAACCAGAGGCATTAAACCTTAATATATGTTAATACTTAAGCACCTATGTGGTTTTTTTTTATTATTATTTAATTAATCTAGTTAGAGCAGATTTTAAACCATTTGTTGGTAAGAAATTAAGACACTTCAGCTTGTTTAACACATTATAGTTGCAGTCAATGTTAAACAAACTTCAAACCATATGGTTTTAGGACTAAAATTGACACTTTACGACTAATGCTGAATATCACATAGATCGTAGCATATAACACGTCTATGCCTACGTCAAAACCGACCCTTTATGCTCTTGGTAACCTTTTATCATAGGCTAGCCAGGTGAGCAATGTATTGGTCTACTTGTTTAAAATAAAGGAACATTTGGCTTGTTTATACGTTATTTACATGTACTGAACTGCATCTGCTTCTTTTAAGTCATGCTTCAAAATCATGCGCGGCGTCTTTGATGCTTTGCATCAAAATTCGTATTGTATACAATTGTAACAGTTACAGATTAGTTTTCCTGTATCAACGATCTCTAATATTTATGAGGTGTATGAAGACTGACAGGACAAATTTCGCTTTTGTCATGAATTCATTTATGGGCTCTTCGTTAAAATGTCAAACGCACTCAGGGGGTATAAATCAATTAATGTACACGTAACGGAACATAAATGAACAATTAGTTGACTTTGAAAATGCCATACACGTGTATCTACACAACAAAACAATATGCAGTAACAATGGTTTTAAAATAATGCTCTTCCCTATCCTGCTGATTTTCTTTAATTGGGAATCATCACTACCGACACCTTTTGATAAAATCTTGATAATTTAACTCTTTCGATGCCGACTTTCACCAAGTCGACTCTTCAATGATGAAAAAAGACCAATCGGTACATGTCATGTGTAAGTGCCATACAATGCATATTTCAGGAGAGGGAGGGACTGCTCTTTAAGAGCTGTCTCACATGAACCTATCACATTTAAAAGGTTAAAGAATAATCATCACATAGCGATTTACGGACTTAATGCATCTGCGTACAGTGAACACTTAGACGAGTTTGTGCACGGCATCATCAGAGTCGTAACTGTCCGCTTACTTGTAATTTAGCCTTAGATGCATCGCTTAACCCTTTTCCTCATACGACAAATCTGCAGCACCCGACTTTGAACATATTTTGTCAAAGAATAGAAAATCTCTATAATTGAATGGATAACCTATGACTAAAAGTGAAAAAAAAGTTTTTGTGGCAAAAGGAGAAATTGCTCGTTTTGAGCAATTTCCTCTTTTGTCACTATGTTTTCAAAAAGCCGTCTGCTGCAGAGGCGTCATAAAACGTCAATATGAGTGAAAGGGTTAATAATTAAGCTTGAAATGTAGTCTGACTTGTGTTTCGCCAATTTCCATTTATATGGTCCTTTTACGGAATGTCAATACGACCCCGAAATAGACAGACGCAGCTTATTATAATATAAGAATCGATAAATGTAGCACCTAACTTCGACAACACGAATACACAGGCTGGTCTAGATCTACGGTGTTCACAAATGTAGTATAACACACGTAATAGCAGGCTACGGTTTAATAATTAACCTTTCCCCTCATACAACAAATCTGCAGAAGACGAATTTGAAATAATCTAGGCAAACACACGGAAAAACTGTATTAATGTAGGTATAATTACTGGAAAGAGTTGAAAACATTGTGGCAAAAGGAGAAATTGCTCGTTTTGAGCAATTTCTTCTTTTGTCATAATGTTTTCAAAAGTCATCTGCTACAGAGGCGTCAGAAAGCGTCTATATGTGGTAAACGGTTAAAAGGGTTTAAACCGCGCATACATTGACAATTATGTTTATAATTGTAACTGCATAATAATAGGGCGATTGGTTCCTCAACTTTGAATGTATGTTGTGTTACTCCTAGTTAATAATTGCAGAGAATGACGCCACTATTTGTCAGTGTCGACTCCATGAAAACCAGAAATCATTCAATTATGATGGTATGGCCATGAAAGTCATGTTTTGTCTACTTAAAAGGGACATAGCTTGTTGAATTATAAGATAGAAGACAAAGATATATCCCATCTTCCTCAAATATCCATGTATTCGTGACCAGCATTAACATGACTCATGAATTATAAGCAATTACATGCACATTCTGGACATGAAAACCCCTATCGGATGAACTCACTATGTTTTTTATTTTCTTCAAAATTGAATGCCTCATGATAATCTAGAACAAGAGGGCCATGATGGCCCAGGATCGGTCACCTGATTTGTTTTCACTTTAGATATATAAGCTATATAAGCCCCACCCCCTGGCGGCCATGTTTTTCGACCAATCAACATGGCTTGAAGGAATCTGAAAGTGGTCACTTAAGGAACATTTCTATAAAATATTTGAAAATCGGCCTGACACTTTTGGAGGAGAAGATCTTTTAAGTTTTCACTATAGCCATATAAGGCAAAATAGCCCCGCCCCCTGGCGGCCACGTTTTTCGACCAATCAACATGGTTTGAAGGAATCTGATAGAGGGTCATTCAAGGAACATTTCTAAAAAATATTTGAAAATCGGCCTCACACTTTCGGAGGAGAAGATTTTTTAAGTTTTCAATATAGCTATATAAGGCAAATTAGCCCCGCCCGCATTTGTTCGACAAATCAACATGGCTTGAAGGAAACTGATAGAGGGTCATCCAGGGAGCATTTCTACGAAATTATTTGAAAATCTGCCAACCAGTTTGGGAGAAGAAGATTTTTAAATTTTCACTATAGCCATATAAGGAAAAATAGCCCCACCCACTGGCGGCCATGGTTTTCGACCAATCAACATGGCTTGAAGGAATCTGATAGTGGGTCATCCAAGGAACATTTCTACAAAATTATTTGAAAATCTGCCAACCAGTTTGGGAGAATAATAATTTTGAAGTTGTTTTCATTTCGTTGCCATGGAAACAAGAATGCCGCATGAATACCAAAGATTTGAAGAAAATCTGGTGAGGTCATTGAGAGGATGCTTTCTGTGAAGTTTCATCCCAATTAACCTACTGGTTACTGAGGAGAAGAAGTTGACGCACGACGCACGACGCACGACGCACGATGGACGACGCACGACGGACGCCGGACAAAAGGCGATCACAATAACTCACCTTAAACAAAGCTCAGGTGAGCATAAAGAACATATGGAGTTCAGAGAGAAAGTAACACATTTCAAGAAAATGAATGAACACTAGTCTTTTTAGCAACTTCTTCTATTCCTGAACTTGTATACGATGCCGTCTGTTGTTATACTCTACATGTGTTTAAGCACTTTTTGATTAATTCATTTAAATGTTATTCCTCTAGATATCTTGTTATCCATGAATATTTTCGCACGTAACGACGTCATCGCCCTAGCGACTTCATTTCTAAATCACACACAATTCACTAGCATTGTCTCTTGTTCGGGTTCACGTTTCATCATCATAGGTCAATGATCAAGGTCACAGTGACTATTTTAAGTATGCACGAAACGTCATCATCGCTCTAGCGCCATTGTTTCTTGTCAGATTTTTGTGAAACTGATCTGAAACTGAACACACATGTTCACCAGCATGCTCATCAGCAACGCCTCTTGTAATAGTTCGAGTTTCACCGACATATATCATAGACATGCGTCATTCGTCTACCACCAATGGGGATATGGAAAAGCAGTCAGTTGCTTGGAAAGATTGTTGTGTGGAGTATTGGTGTGCGAAAACCAGGAAACATATGAGTAGGTGAACTGGCCATGATATAACTGAGAATTTGTTAAAAACGGCGTTAAACCCCAATCAATAGATCATAGCCCGATTTATAGGTCAAGGTCACAGCGAGTAAAATGAAAATGTACAAATCTATGTCATCGCTCTAGTACTTTCATTTTTGTTGACATAATTCCTTCATACTCTATTCACAATTATTTCGTTACATTCACGATTTTTACCGGGTTTTCTCTGATAATCAACTACTCAGTCTAGACCATCATTACGTTGCATATGTTTTTAAGTATGATAAATAAAACCTTGATAACACTTTTTGAACGAAATAAATTACCTGAACTTTAATTATAAAGACATTTTAATTATTAGTGTTCGTATAACGAATATCGTGAGCGTTTTAAGTACAACCCTTTGTACACTAATCATGTTTCTTTATTTATTGTTCGGACATGTCAGGGACACTATATTACATGTAATATAGCACTATAATACATGTAATATAGCACTATATTACATGTAATATAGCACTATAATACATGTAATATAGCACTATATTACATGTAAATATGTATGTAAAGCTTTATAACAATAAACAACACGGGGAATGCAAATCTCGTTACACAATGCTACAACTGCTTGCTTGCTATTAGTATCCAATTCAAAAGTTTCATGAATATATGAGCAATTTCTCATTTATGTTCAAGAGTTGTCAGTAACAGATGCGTCAGCATTGATATGTATGAGGGAAATTGTTAATCAGTCTAAAGGTATTACACACTGATTGGTATGTGTGAGGGAAATTGTTAATCAGTCTAAAGGTATTACACCCTGATGGATATGTGTGAGGGAAATTGTAAATCAGTCTAAAAGTATTACACACTGATTGATATGTGTGAGGGAAATTGTAAATCAGTCTAAAAGTATTACACACTGATTGATATGTGTGAGGGAAATTGTTAATCAGTCTAAAAGTATTACACACTGATTGATATGTGTGAGGGAAATTGTTAATCAGTCTAAAGGTATTACACACTGATTGGTATGTGTGAGGGAAATTGTTAATCAGTCTAAAGGTATTACACACTGATTGATATGTGTGAGGGAAATTGTTAATCAGTCTAAAGGTATTACACACTGATTGGTATGTGTGAGGGAAATTGTAAATCAGTCTAAAGGTATTACACACTGATTGATATGTGTGAGGGAAATTGTTAATCAGTCTAAAGGTATTACACACTGATTGGTATGTGTGAGGGAAATTGTAAATCAGTCTAAAGGTATTACACACTGATTGATATGTGTGAGGGAAATTGTTAATCAGTCTAAAGGTATTACACACTGATTGATATGTGTGAGGGAAATTGTTAATCAGTCTAAAGGTATTACACACTGATTGATATGTGTGAGGGAAATTGTTAATCAGTCTAAAGGTATTACATACTGATTGATATGTGTGAGGGAAATTGTTAATCAGTCTAAAGGTATTACATACTGATTGATATGTGTGAGGGAAATTGTTAATCAGTCTAAAGGTATTACACACTGATTGATATTTGTGAGGGAAATTGTTAATCAGTCTAAAGATATTACACACTGATTGATATGTGTGAGGGAAATTGTTAATCAGTCTAAAGGTATTACACACTGATTGATATGTGTGAGGGAAAATGATAATCAGTCTAAAGGTATTACATACTGATTGATATGTGTGAGGGAAATTGTTAATCAGTCTGAAGGTATTACACACTGATTGGTATGTATTAGGGAAATTGTTAATCAGTCTGAAGGTATTACACACTGATATTGATATGTGTCAGGGAAATTGTTAATCAGTCTAAAGGTATTACACACTGATTGATATGTCTGAGGGAAATTGTTAATCAGTCTGAAGGTATTACACACTGATTGATATGTATTAGGGAAATTGTTAATCAGTCTGAAGGTATTACACACTTATTGATATTTGTGAGGAAAATTGATAATCAGTCTAAAGGTATTACTCACTGATTGGTATGTGTGAGGAAAATTGTTAATCCGTCTAAAGGTATTACACACTGATTGATATGTGTGTGTGTGAGGGAAATTGTTAATCAGTCTGAAGGTATTACACACTGATTGATATGTATTAGGGAAATTGTTAATCAGTCTGATGGTATTACACACTTATTGATATTTGTGAGGGAAATTGTTAATCAGTCTAAAGGTATTACACACTGATTGATATGTGTGAGGGAAATTGTTAATCAGTCTAAAGGTATTACACACTGATTGATATGTGTGAGGGAAATGGTTAATCAGTCTAAAGATATTACACACTGATTGATATGTGTGAGGGAAATTGTTAATCATTCTAATGGTATTACACACTGATTGATATTTGTGAGGGAAATTGTTAATCATTCTAAAGGTATTAGTCACTGATTGATATGTGTGAGGGAAATTGTAAATAAGTCTAACGGTATTACATACTGATTGATATGTGTGAGAGAAATTGTAAATCAGTCTAAAGGTATTACACACTGATTGATATGTGTGAGGGAAATTGTTAATCAGTCTAAAGATATTACACACTGATTGATATGTGTGAGGGAAATTGTTAATCATTCTAAAGGTATTAGTCACTGATTGATATGTGTGAGGGAAATTGTAAATAAGTCTAAAGGTATTACATACTGATTGATATGTGTGAGAGAAATTGTAAATCAGTCTAAAGGTATTACACACTGATTGATATGTGTGAGGGAAATTGTTAATCAGTCTAAAGGTATTACACACTGATTGATATGTGTGAGGGAAATTGTAAATCAGTCTAAAGGTATTACATACTGATTGATATGTGTGAGGGAAATTGTTAATCAGTCTAAAGGTATTACACACTGATTGATATGTGTGAGGGAAAATGATAATCAGTCTAAAGGTATTACACACTGATTGATATGTGTGAGGGAAATTGTTAATCAGTCTAAAGGTATTACACACTGATTGATATGTATGAGGGAAATTGTTAATTAGTCTAAAGGTATTACTCACTGATTGATATGTGTGAGGGAAATTGTTAATCAGTCTAAAGGTATTACACACTGATTGATATGTGTGAGGGAAATTGTTAATCAGTTTGAAGGTATTACACATTGATTGATATGTATTAGGGAAATTGTTAATCAGTCTGAAGGTATTACACACTTATTGATATTTGTGAGGGAAATTGTTAATCAGTCTAAAGGTATTACACACTGATTGATATGTGTGAGGGAAATTGTTAATCAGTCTAAAGGTATTACACACTGATTGATATTTTTGAGGGAAATTGTTAATCAGTCTAAAGGTATTACACACTGATTGATATGTGTGAGGGAAATTGTTAATCAGTCTAAAGGTATTACATACTGATTGATATGTGTGAGGGAAATTGTTAATCAGTCTAAAGGTATTACACACTGATTGATATGTATTAGGGAAATTGTTAATCAGTCTAAAGGTATTACACACTGATTGATATGTGTGAGGGAAATTGTTAATCAGTCTGAAGGTATTACACACTGATTGATATGTATTAGGGAAATTGTTAATCAGTCTGAAGGTATTAACACTTATTGATATTTGTGAGGGAAATTGTTAATCAGTCTAAAGGTATTACACACTGATTGATATGTGTGAGGGAAATTGTTAATCAGTCTAAAGGTATAACACACTGATTGATATGTGTGAGGGAAATTGTTAATCAGTCTAAAGGTATTACACACTGATTGATATGTGTGAGGGAAATTGTTAATCATTCTAAAGGTATTACTCACTGATTGATATGTTTGAGGGAAATTGTAAATCAGTCTAAAGGTATTACATACAGATTGATATGTGTGAGGGAAATTGTAAATCAGTCTAAAGGTATTACACACTGATTGATATGTGTGAGGGAAATTGTTAATCATTCTAAAGGTATTACTCACTGATTGATATGTGTGAGGGAAATTGTTAATCAGTCTAAAGGTATTACTCACTGATTGATATGTGTGAGGGAAATTGTTAATCAGTCTAAAGGTATTACACACTGAATGATATGTGTGAGGGAAATTGTTAATCAGTCTAAAGGTATTACACATTGATTGATATGTGTGAGGGAAATTGTTAATCAGTCTGAAGGTATTACACACTTATTGATATTTTTGAGGGAAATTGTTAATCAGTCTAAAGGTATTACACACTGATTGATATGTGTGAGGGAAATTGTTAATCAGTCTAATGGTATTACACACTGATTGATATGTGTGAGGGAAATTGTTAATCAGTCTAAAGGTATTACACACTGATTGATATGTGTGAGGGAAATTGTTAATCAGTCTAAAGGTATTACATACTGATTGATATGTGTGAGGGAAATTGTTAATCAGTCTAAAGGTATTACACACTGATTGATATGTGTGACGGAAATTGTTAATCAGTCTGAAGGTATTACACACTTATTGATATTTGTGAGGGAAATTGTAAATCAGTCTAAAGATATTACGCACTGATTGATATGTGTGAGGGAAATTGTTAATCAGTCTAAAGGTATTACATACTGATTGATATGTGTGAGGGAAATTGTTAATCAGTCTAAAGGTATAACACACTGATTGGTATGTGTGAGGGAAATTGTTAATCAGTCTGAAGGTATTACACACTGATTGATATGTGTGAGGGAAATTGTTAATCAGTCTGAAGGTATTACACACTGATTGATATGTGTGAGGGAAATTGTTAATCAGTCTAATGGTATTACACACTGATTGATATGTGTGAGGGAAATTGTTAATCAGTCTGAAGGTATTACACACTGATTGATATGTATTAGGGAAATTGTTAATCTGTCTGAAGGTATTACACATTTATTGATATTTGTGAGGGAAATTGTTAATCAGTCTAAAGGTATTACACACAGATTGATATGTGTGAGGGAAATTGTTAATCCGTCTAAAGGCATTACACACGGATTGATATGTATGAGGGAAATTGTTAATCAGTCTAAAGGTATTACACACTGATTGGTCATAGTATTGTCCCTCCAATAGTCATGCAATGCCAAAAACAACTTTACAGCACGTTTAATATCATTGCTGACATTGGTTTAAATTGACCCACTAAAACAGATGATTATAAGGTACTCTGAGGTTAAATTGTACATGAATGTAATCCAAATACGTTTAAATCCGCTTATTTGTGTTTTATTCAGTCTGTTTTGATTTGTTAATTACCAAATCCCTCATAACTTCATCCAAGGCAGTAAAACTTTGAAATATAAATGAAGAAAATCGTGAATTGCTTTTAAGTCACAGATACTTCTTTTCCTAGTATGTTTGGCATTTTATGGCTCCACATGATTCTTATTTGAAACCATGTTTGTATTAAATATTGTATTTGAAACCTTTTAAAGAAAGCATAACTGTTTATGGTTAAACCAAATCACAACATTGTAAATCCTCGTTATAGCACAACATATATATAGGATTGTTTTGAATAACGTTTATAAATAAATAATTGCTAGTATTTGTTGAAGTGAAAAGAATTCTTACGATTAAATACAGTCTTATTTTACACATCTATTATCCATTTATGATATGTTACCCTTTATTTAATATACTTTGCTTTTATTTTATCGGAGAAGACAACGTGGCCGAATCACATGAAAACTGACTTTCGGGTCGGGATCAACATGCGTCTGTGCGTAGACTGATCTGTATGTACCCGTTTCCCCTATCTAGTCCAACACACATCCTGGAAGCTACTATAGACCAGCAAACATCCAAACCTGAACAATTTGCCATTTCGAGAGCAACATCTGATGGAAGCAAACAAATACAGTCGTTCCAGACAGGTGTTGCTTCTCAGAAGTAAAAATAATTCTTGTAGTAGTTGACACGTCAGAATGCATGTTAGTTTGGAAAACATTGTGAGAAATGGAGAAATTGCTCGTAATGTTCATACGTTCCTGTTGCACACAATTATATGGACAATCCCATACTGTTTACATAAATTAATGTAAGGTTTATTTGATTGCGAAACGCGTTTTTGAAACATCTGCACGAACGAATTCTACAAACAGTGAGCGGATGGGTTGGGTTTTCTGGTGCACACTGGTCACAGAATCGCTAAGGTTGGTTGCCGTAGAGCAACACTCGATAATACTTTCGTTGATAAAGTGTTTACGCGAGAAAACTAACATTGTGGACTCTGCGTAAAGAATCGACTCGGATCAGCCTAAGCATGCCGCGCAGGCTAACCCGAACACACACTTTTCGCATATAGTGGATTTTCTGTTTCAGAAATCATTATTCTTTACCTCTTTCCCCATGAGACAGAATATGTAGGCCGGGATTAGGCTGCGCGAAATGCGCAGGCTGATATGGGTCGAAACATTACGCACAGTCCATAATGTTCGTTTTCTCATGGAACGGCTCAATTATGTTAAGTATGACATTTTGAAAATCTTGCGTATTTGCTGTTCTCGTTTGCGAGAAGGATAAACCCTTGATAACATGGATCTTGACTCTGAGATAGTTTTACAAAGTTTTAATCAGGAAAAGTGGAAGAGAGAGAGAGAAAGAGCGAGAGAGAGTGAGATATAGATAGAGAGAGAGA
>JASEVX010000001.1:96600037-96627750 GCA_031761405.1 Serripes groenlandicus | reverse complement strand
AGGTTTATAAGTGCGAGCCCCAGCTCAGCCAATATTGTTTCCGACGTTTTACAAAAGTCAATGAGACAGGCATCATTTATCTTCCACCAATGAGCTAACAGGATAGGTGAAAAAACATGCTGCTGCTTGGAAAGACTGTTGGGTGGAGTACTGGCAAGAGAAAGCCACGAAACACATGACTATGTGAACTGACCTGCTCGATATGAATACAAATATATTGAAAACGGCTTTGAACTCAACACAATTTATCAATCAAGCAGGCATCTTCTACACAAACCTTTAACTGCATCACTTCTAGAGCGGGTCCCTGCAAATCAACCTTTACACCGCTGTACGCGACTTTAATCCTTTCCCACATACAACAAATCGACGACTTTGACAACCTCTGTGCAAAAATATGAACCATCTTCAACAATGACAGTTTATTTATGAAATTGAATTGAAAACTTTGTTGCAAATGGTGAAATTGCTCATCATGAGCAATTTCACCTTTGCCACAATGTTTTCAAAGTCGTCTCCTGTAGAGTTGTCGGGAAGCGTCTACATGCAGAGAAAGGGTTAAACTTCACTCACAATTCATGTATCAGTGTAGCAGAAACTACTCCATATGAGCTTAATTACGAGAAAACCAACATTGTTGACACGGCGTTAAGTATCGACCCGGATCAGCCTAAGCATGCCGCGCAGGCTAACCTGGACAGACACGTTTAGCATCCTGTGGATTTGCTGTTTCAGGAATCATTACTCTATACATCTATTCACCTGTGACGAAAATGTGTCGGCCCGGATTAGCATGCGCGGACTGCGCAGGCTGATCTGGATCGATACATTACGCACAGACAATACTGTTGGTTTTGATCGTGGAACGGGTCATATACGTGTTATAACTGATTACTAACTCGTGGTGACGATACCAGTTGTATGACATCAACATGATGAGGGTTAAATGTGACACGAAAACCGGGGACACTACATAACACGTGTTCGCAACGTGCAGATCACATGAATTCGCACTGAAATAAATATATACCATCTCTGGAACAAAGAGCTACTATATGTTAGTTCATGGTTCAGTTACACCCTTCTTGACACGTGACATTAACAATTCCATTAACATGTATTCCTTGTTGGCCGATGAAAGTCATCAGTTATCGGGTATCTATTGTTTCTTTTGCCGACTCAACACTGATAATGGATGTGCCGATTCCTCAAGAGCATTCACTCTTGGTTAATATCTGTTTTAGTTACTGACTTGACTTTTTCACTTGGTATTGTGCAGTCATATCTTTTACAGGATCAAACGTTTGCCTGCATTAGGGAAGCATTGGTCAACTTTAGTAGTTGAAAGTAGTTTGAATTTGAATTCGTTGAGTTCAGTATGAATTTGTCGAATTTAGTATGAATTGGTCGATTTTGGTATGGATTGGTCGAATTTAGTATGAATTCGTCGAATTTAGTATGAATTCGTCGAATTTAGTATGAATTTGTCGAATTTAGTATGAATTGGTCGAATTTAGCATGAATTCGTCGAATTTAGTATGAATTGGTCGAATTTAGTACGAATTCGTCGATAAAGCATGAATAAGTCGAGTTTAGTCTGTATTAGTCGAGTTTAGTCTGTATTGGTCGAGCTTTGTCTATATTGGTCTAGCTTAGTCTATATCAGTCGAGATGTGTCTATATTGGTCGAACTTTGTCTATATTGGTCTAGCTTAGTCTATATCAGTCGAGATGTGTCTATATTGGTCGAGCTCTGTTTGTATTGGTTGAGCTAATTCTGCCGCAAATGACTATAAAACATGTCGGGAAATAAGGAAATTATAGATGAAAGAATATTTTAACTGAGTTGTACACATTTTGAGCCGTTTCTTGTTTTCCCACGAAAATCAGACAATACATTCGTAGCATTTAAAAGATTTATGGTTTACGTTTTCAAGTGGAAACTTTCAATGAATCATTTAAGTGAAATTGCAAGTTGTATTAAATCAGACCAAGCGGAGTCTCCTTTAATCCCCTTTGTTTCTTAAGATATGGCAGCGTCAGATGTCATAAGATTGATTCTCTAATACCTCCGTCAGAAGATGTGCAAAGACTATTTACTGTTACACAAGGGTGATGATTCGAGAAAGACTGTATTTATGCACAAGTGAATCACAGCCTTATCCTTGCCAACATGCAGACGCATCCGCAGCATACAACCTTTCAAAACATGAGATTAACACTTTACCTCATACGACAATTCTGCAGCAGACGACTTTGAACGTATTTTGTCAAAAAATTGAAAATCTCTATAATTGAATGGATAACCTATGACAAAAAGTGGAAAACATTGTTACAAAAGGAGAAATTGCACGTTTTGTGCAATTTCTTCTTTTGTCACTATGTTTTCAAAAAGCCCTCTGCTACAGAGGCGTCAGAAAGCGTCTATATGAGGGAAAGGGTTAAAGTAGAAAACGCTCATATAGAGGAGTTTCTAATTTTACAACAATATTTTCAATACTTTTCAATAGTAATAATTAATTTCTTAGATTTGTGTAAGAGATTGTGACTATGTTTTTTCAAAGTCGTCTGCTACAAAATGTATTGTTCATGGGAAAGTGGTAACACTGTCCTATTTTGCCCGATTCGATTGAGGTTACTGTTTGAATACTAAGTCAGTAGTTAGAATCCCATTACCGATGCAATGTAAAGTATAATATTCCCACTAGAATAGAACAGTTGAGTGACTGTACATGAATATTTAATTGTTAAGCGGGTTTTTTAATCGGTTTCTGTCATAAATATATAGAGCTGTTCCGTTCATATATTTAACTTTAGTTGATTATTAAAATGAATACAGTCTGCACAAATAAAATAAAAACATTATGACAAGACGGCTTAATGTAAAAGATGGAATTTGTATTATACATTGTTATTTTTACGTCTTCGACGATTTAAATTTCTTTTCCTTATGCTCTTCTAGTGATGTAAAAAACTTCTATTGTTCATTTGAACGTCTTTGTCGGGAGCAATTTTTCCATTTGACACAATGTTTTCAACCCTTTTCAATAATCATAGTGTATGTATTGGTTTTACCCAAATTGGTGCAAGGATTTTATCACAGTCGTTCCGATTGACTGGCTGGTGTCAGGATACATATGGATCAGTTGTAACTTACCCAGGAAACGCCGTGATATAGCTGAAATATTGTTGAAATGCGTAAAACACCATAACAAAAAACAAACAAAGTGCAAACTTATTGTATATGGGAAAGGGTAGACCCGCAGAAAGGTTGATAGCGGGTTTCTATCCTTCTGTTTCATACAATATTGAGTTGTTTTCTGATTGCGGAGTCATCTATCTGTAACTAGTGAACATCAATTAGACCAATCGTAGAGTGTGAAATGTACTCGCTGTATGAATAATTCAGTCTTTGACATTATCGCTTGTATGGAGATTTCTTTCAAAGTTATCAATTTTGTTCATCACACAATTATCACGTTATGTCTTCAACCGTTACACTCGGAGCCAGCTTATCGTCTGTTGGAAGAGCGCCGATCTTGTATCCAGATTCAAAGCACACTTGAGGCGTCCCGCGAGAAAACCAACATTGTGGATATCGCGTAAAGTATTGACCGGGTCAGAGTAAGCATGCCGCACAAGCTAATCCGGACAGACACTTCTCGACTCCTATGTGAATTTTCTGTTTCAGGAATCATTACTCGATACACCTCTATCCCCCTGAGACTACGCAGGCTCATTTGGGTCGATACATTACGCAGATTCCACAATGTTGGTTTTCTCGTGGAATGGCTCACTTCACGTTTGACTAAACGTTCGATAACACAGATCGACCATAACTGATTAAAGTCAGATTACTTCCAAATCGATACATAATAAATACTTCGAGGAATGAAAACGTTACACGGTTTTACAATCAGAGATTCAGAAATCAAAAACACGAATTTCGAAAGCGCCCTCCCAAATATACACAGTTGAGCCGTCGCGAGAAAACCAACATTGTGGTATCTGCGTAATGTAACGACACATATCAGCCTGCGCAGTCCGCGCAGCCTAATCCGGGCCGACACATTCCGTCTCTGGGAGATAAAGGTATAGAGTAATGATTCCTGAAACAGAAAATCCACAGGAGGCGAAAAGTGTCTGTCCTGGTTAGCCTGCGCGGCATGCTTAGGCTGATCCGGGACGATACTTTACGCACAGTCCATAATAATGTTGGTTTTCTCGCGGGACGGCTCAGTTATTCAAAACTTCAAACCTTTCCATCAAACTGTTGCATTTTGACACATCAACACCAGACGAATTTTTTGAAATAGTGTTTCAAGATCATAACATATTGTCAACTCTTTTCAGTAATCATGTGTTCATTTATAGAGATTAATCCTATATTATGTTTTCGAAGTCATCTGCCGCAGGTTTGTCGTATTTTACCATTCATTTTTATAAATTAATGGAACAAGTTATATATGTGAAAAGTCTATACATCAATATATTAAGGTGCCTTTCTTAGTGACCTTTACAAGTGACATGAATTATTCAGGCATTGTTCAACGCATTGTTGCCTTTTAAAGTCCTTATGCTCTCTTGGCTTTACCCGATATAAATCTACAAAGAAATAAATACATATAATAAACTAGTCCTCATACACTTCACATCAACAGGGCCAAATGCGGCTTTTAACGGAAATATAGGTCTAGTTAAATAAATAACCCGATAATATCTGACTAGTTTCCCTAGCAACCTAGCTGATGTCAAATCAGAATCTAACTTCCACCATGAAATTTCAGAACTATTATGGTTTTAGTAAGTATACAACATCATTCTTAAATATGTATGCTTTCAAATGCATTTAAATGTTATAAGGTTGTTTGATTGGTAAGCTAGCAACATCAGCTGTGAACTGGTCCGATGCTGTTCCAACAACTACATGTACTAAGCAGGAACACTTTCACTACACATCTTTGATTTAACCGGACATTAGCTTGACCACGTGACCTGCTGATTCCTGACGGACAATTCCTGCTCCACACGGCAGAGTTAACCCTTTCCCGAATACAACGAACTTACAGCAGATGACTTCGAATATATCTGGTTATACATATGAGCTGAACACATTGCTGCAAAAAGAGAACTTGCTTATAACGATCATATCCCCCATTTGTTCACATTGTTTTTAAAAAGTCATCTGCTACAGATTAATCAGCACAAAGTGTCTGTATTTGGGAAAGGATTAAAAGCACATTCTTAGAGGGCAATGCCTTCCAGAATTATGTATTAGGAAACAAAACAAATATTCTTCTAACGGAGACGTAAATAAATAAAAAAGCATTCAATGAAACTAGTGTTGTTACACAGAACTTGTTTAATTATAACAGACGTATCTAAAAGGTTTCTGTTTGCATACCCATCCATATCATCCGGCCAGACGAATTTAAATGCGCATCCTTCGTCGGTTTGTTGTTTCTTTTGTTATAAAAGAAAATCCAATCAAACAAGTTTTCCTATCAGTAAACAGACAGCGAGAGGATGACATTAAAAACAATTTTAGCGAAATAAACCTGTCATCCGTATTTTATATTATAGTGATATGAACCGTTCCATGAGAAAACCAACATTGTGGACTTCATGTAAAGTATCGATCCGGATCAGCCTAGCGCAGGCTAACCCGGGCGGACACTTTTCGCCTCCTGTGGATTTTCTGTTACATAAATCATGACTCTATACCTATATCCCCCTGATACGGAATGTGTCGTCCCGGGTTAGCCTGTGCAGGCTGATCCGGATCGATACATTACGCAGAGACCATAATGTTAGTTTTCTCGTGGAACGGCTCATATTGTTTGAGATAGGATTTATGTTCAAAGCCGCTCGTTCTATAAATAGAGTTTAACCGTTACCCGCTGAGCGCCTACAACCATCCATTATCTTAAATATTATGCAGAAGACTTGTTATGTATCTTGACATTCAATACCGAGGAGTGTACATCCAGAGTATACTACACAGACCCGTGTTGTTCTATATTGTTTGCAAATCCATTTGGAACCCGTGTATTACGACAACCGAAAAGTGTTCAATGTTGCGAACGTTTCTCTTGGGAAGAAGGCTTCCATAAAACGTGCCTAATAGAGCATGTTATTTGGTCCACAACACATTCTAGGAATACCAAGTCAATATCAAATAAATTGTTGAGTTGAGCAGCCGACATGTTATAGCCTGGTTAGACGACACGGATGGATGTACCGGATGGTCCCGATCTATGCTGGTGGAAAAGGTTTCACGAAATAGGTTCAAGTAGTCAAATGGTAAAAGTATGTAGGAATATTCATCGTACAAAGCAATTCTAGTCCGTAAGTACGGAAGGAGTCCATGCAACGATCATTGAAATTATTGAACTTATTGTTTAATTACAAGTTCAATCAGCTTACATATTTAAAATGTCGGTTGTGTGTCTAAACCGTTATTCGGATGCTTCAATGATGCTTGTAGCATAAGGTGGCTAACGGGAATGATTCTTATTAGGTTGTTTGACGGTGCTGGCTAATCTGGATCTTCGCTGGTCGCAAAGTTAAAAATGTCGGTTATGATGTGACGTAGTTCATTTTGATTTACCATTTTCATCGTTGACATAAAATCATAAGTATTAAGAATGATAACCACAATTAAGCCTTCTTGACGATGATTACATCAAATAATGATATGATAAGACGTTTGCGTGTGGAACGCCTTTACTGTCTTATGATGACTTATTTGCTTATATACATACGGTAGATATTTCATTATATGCAGTACATCTTTTATTATATGCAGTAGATATTTCATTATGTGTGGTACTTTTTCCTTTAGTATTGGTTATATGTAGTGCAACTCTTCTTATATGTGGTGGTACTGTCTTTATATGCAGTGCATTCGAATTTGTGTGCGGTACAAATACCAATATATGCAGTACATGTGTTATTGTCTGGTCTAAATGTGCCTTTTGTGACTACATAGCGACCAGTGCAGAGTAATATCCAACTGCGCAGATGACGTTTAATAGTTTCAGTGAATAATGGTCAACCAACAAAGGGAACATAATGCATATACACGTTTAGTTGTATAGTGTCGGTGAATAATGACCACAAACCAAATGAAACATAATGTATATACACGTTTAGTTGTATAGTGTCAGTGAATAATGATCACAAACTAAATGGAACATAATGTATATACACGTTTAGTTGTATAGTGTCAGTGAATAATGATCACAAACCAAAAGAAACATAATGTATATACACGTTTAGTTGTATAGTGTCAGTGAATAATGATCACAAACCAAATGGAACATAAGGTATATACACGTTTAGTTGTATAGTGTCAGTGAATAATGATCACAAACCAAATGGAACATAATGCATATACACGTTGTATAGTATCAGTGAATAATGATCACAAACCAAAAGAAACATAATGCATATACACGTTGTATAGTGTCAGTGAATAATGATCACAAACCAAATGAAACATAATGCATATACACGTTGTATAGTGTCAGTGAATAATGATCACACACCAAATGGAACATAGTGCATATGCACGTTTCTTATGGTTACTTTCGCCTCGTTCTGTCTGATCTAAATGGGTATTTTGTGACTAAAAAGCGACCAGTGCAGAGTAATATCCAACTGCGCAGATGACGTTTAATAGTTTCAGTGAATAATGGTCAACTTTAGCCTCGTTTTCAATTTAATTTGCAAATTTAAATGACTTTTAACGGAAGTAGGGTGAAATCAATAAATTACCTGTAATAATGTATCGTTTATTAATCTCAGTCAGTCAAACTACAATTCATGATTCACTACTCACCTCTTAACACTTTCCATATGAATGTTCATGTTTTATTGAAAGCGAGGCTAAGGTAGTGTGTGAATAATATATAGTACTAAAGTAGTTTAAATGTCGTCGAAAAGATTGACGCTAGATAGCGTGTCGATGTTGTACACAGTGACCAGTCCATCGTCAGTCTCGTCCTAGTGCCGTGGCAATCAACATGTGTCATTATCAGTAGTATTGCGTCATAATGAGGGGTATATGGGTGCGCAACCAGTAGGTAAAACATTCACATTACCCTCAGCTATTGCATGTATGACGCTTCTTAATAAAGGTAGACAGTGACCGATACAGTGAGACACTGACAATCTACAGGTGCGTCCGAGTCTTGGCTGTTCGCATGTTCAAAAACATATAATTCGGTCTAACCCGGCTCATCTTTGTAAAGGAAAGAAACATATTTATAAGCCGTCCCACCAGAAAAACAACATTGTGGACTCTGCGTAGAGTATCGACCCGGATCCGCCTGAGCATGCCGCGCAGGCTAACCCGGACAGACACTTTTCACCCCCTGTGGCTTTTCTGTTTCAGGACTCTTTTCTCTATACCTAAACCCCCTGAGACGGAATGTGACGGCCCGGATTAACCTGTGCGGACTGCGCAGGCTGATCTGGGTCGATACATTACGCAGAGTCCATAATATTGATTTCTCGTGGGACGTCTCATATCGTATCTCCTTTTTTGCAATGAAGTTTTTAAGACACCGGCAGAATGAATTATGTCAATGTCGTATTACTAACCTTTACGGAATGACTTAGGCAATGAATTTTCTGCTTCTAGCATGCGTTCTTCTCATTGTCCGTCTCACACTCTATCATAACATAATTATGTTTTCCCTAAAAAATATTTTTATCGTCACCATCACCACCAGACATGAAGTCTGTAAGTTCTAATTCAAAACTACAGGGACTTGGAAGTACATCATCCTTAATGTATTTTCTTGAAGCGTTTCTTTTAACAAGGTATGTCACGCACAACATATTTTTCAGACATGAGAGATTTTACTCTAAATTAACGTGTGTCGTTTTAGACGGTTATTACCAACGTACGTAGTTTTGTAAGCAGTGATATAATGTAAAGAAGATGTTTGTTGATTGAATGCTTTAAGTTTAACTCAGAGTTTAAAAGTGTTTCAGTTATATATCGGCGGCCATGTCACCTTACCATGTGCTACATGGCTTTTCTTCACCCGTATTCCAAACAACTTTCCAGGCAAACATTATATCATAAGCAATTTCTAGCCAATTGGTGGAAGACGAATGATGCTAGGAACAATGCTTTTGTCAATTATCGGAAATAATAATTGGCCCAGCTGTGGTTCGAACTCACGACCCCTTGATTGATACTCCTCGTCCCTACAGACTCAGCTATCTCTGTTCGACAAATAGTGCATTTTTACAAATCAACATGGTGAACGTCACAAAACACAATAAAGCGACAATTTGGTCATCGAATTGGCGATCATAAAGTCACACTCGTTGTTAATTTTAAATTTTAAGATGAGTATTTTTCAGTGACGTGGCTCCTTTTGTAAAGCTGCCATAGTTAGATTAACCATATATAGCTAAGGGATACATACATGGTAGATTAAGTGTTAATGTAGAAATAACGAATTTAATTCAATTCAATTATACAATTATATAGATTTTCCAGGGAAAAAATAATCGTGTCTTCTTTCCTACAAGAACTATCTGATTTAGATGAAGATATACTTCGTGCGACGATCCGAATGACATTCTCCTTGTGAATCTTACGTATCGACTATTTATTTAATAACGAAAATGGTAGTAATGGTTACCCTCCTTGGCGCTCAGGGTTGTGGGGTTATCATTACGACTGACTGGCTGGTGTCAGGATAAACGGACCAGTAGAACTGGTGACGTACCAAGGAAATCCCGTGATATAACTGAAAAAGGTTTGAAAGCGGCGTAAAACTTTTAACAATCAATCTATTTAATAAAATGTAAATAGAGATATTGGATGAAATATTGACTAACTAATTACAGCAGTAATATTTATCTTCACCGGATGTTTGTAAAATGTATTTCCTTTCATTCAACATGCGCTGTATTCACAGCCAATACCTGTTTAGTCCCACAACGGGTACATGTATCCTTGTGAGTGCATATAGTGCAACGGTGTACAACGAGCGTGTCAGAACTTTCATCGAAATGGAATCTAAGAGAATGCCAAAACCATGCAAGCGACAGAGAAAGGATTAAAGAAATAAAGATTAAACTTGAAATCTATCCCCCCTCTCTGACTCAATAAACAAAACGGAAATTCAATGAGAAGTTCCCGAAAGTTGAACTAATTGTATTTAACTCTTTCAGCGCCAAAGGCAATATTGAGCTTTTTGCAAACAAAACAGATTCAGGTGAGTCAGGTCGTACCGAGCTGTCTCACCTGAAATCTGCATTGTTTGGCTGTGAGTTATAAAAATATTCCAAAAATCCTATAACAAGAAAATATGGTCGTCCGAGTTTGAACATGGTAGAGTCTACTTTAAACAATTCGGCGCTGAAAGGGTTAACGTGCTTTCACAGGAGGATCGATTTATCCTACAAAACGGTCTCGATGGTTCGCATTTTTTAGAGTTTTATACTTAAAAGTACTTTTTTCTACTGCACGCTTATCATGTGACTATCTTACTGATTTAAATGCTTTCCCGCATACAACAAATCAGCCGATAGACGAATATGTACACATTCAGCGTATGCATAATTTTAATGTAATTGAAGAAAGAAAAGAAAACATCTCTGCTCTTTAGTAGACAATAGTATTACCTTTAGACATCTGTCTGTGAACATGTGATGTTGAATGGAACATGGATCATCCATCACCGAACTCAATAACAAGATAAACGCTGATTTCAAGTTGGTTATCGCAGAGACATGTGTGTTTTACTGTCCAATGTCGTCCACTTTGATTCGTTGATTGCTGAAGCCTAAGAAATACTACCTGAACAATGATTTACGATTTCATTTACAAAGAATACAGGCTTTGATTCTCACATGTAACCATTGTTTGAATAACAAAATGACTTTTCTGTGCTTTAACATCATTCAAAGGCAGATGAACTTATCCACTCGATTTATGAAATCGCAATTTCCTGTTAGACTCGTGAGTGTTCAACTTCCAGGAACAAATAAGCATCGGGTTGATCACTCGTCAAGTATGACTTGTAGGCTACTGGTGCTCCGCGAACACTTCAGATTCTGAGTATGATATAGCCCAGCCGTCAACGGCGGAAATGCAATAGATGCGGGAAAAGGTACACATTTTCTCTTCAGAACAGTGTATATTCGGATCGGTCTTTACCTCTGCTTATTATCATCAGCATTACATATTGACAGCAATGTTTAACAACCTTATGTAGGTAATATGTTAACAGTGTATATTTTGATAAGAATATGCAAATTAACAGGCTGATCTGGATGTATACTGTTAACACAAGCGAGATAGTAATTCTACCAAAGGACAGGCTCTTATAATGACCAGTCTATGTTTTCTACACATCTTCGCAAGATGTTTCTCTTGAGAGGAAATATTGAAATTTCTAATCTGAAGAATTGATCGTTTGACTAAGTGTTTGGTGTTTTACGCCACCTTCAACATGTTTTCAGTTATATCGCGGCATTTCCTGGGTAAGTTACCAGTACTACTGGTGCATTTATCCTGACACCAGCCAGTCAGTCGTAATGATAACCCCGCAACCATGAACGCCGCTAAGGGAATCAATTACTTCCATTTTTAAAGTATTTGGTATAACCCGGCCGGGGATCGAGCCCGTGAATTCCTGCTCCCGAGGCGGACGCTCTACAACTACACCATCGGGGCGGTATTCTAAGCTAGTTAAGACGATGGCAAGTCGACAGTATTCTCATTGGTTTTGCTGAAACACTGTTAATGCCATGCATGATACGTTGCTTTTACTACCGGCTTTAATTATTCAGGTTGTGTTTATCGTTCATGTTGTCTTTGAACGTTTCAAGATAATCTACGCATTCCATGTGATAAAGATCTACATACAGTAATTACTATAAAACAACCATCTCAACACAAAAAAACACCTTTGAGTATACTTTACCTTTTAAAACAACGATACCACGGATAAGAATACAGTATACCCTCAATAACGAGTCCATAGGCACTGGTAAATTACTTCGAATTATCGACGCGTTCGAGTTCTCTCCTGATGTAAGCTAGATTAATTTATATATTTTCAGCTTGGCAATTCATGCCTACTCAATTTTATTATGACAACAAGCCAAGAATATTTTGATATCAATAAAACAATACATCAGCAGTTGCTGCTACTCTGTTTTTAAAATACAGCGTCCACTGTCGTAGTTTTTATCCGTAAGTAACTTGATGTCAAGTTTAAAATCAATATGACCCGTTCCATGAAAAAACCAACATTATGGACTCTGCGTAATGTATCGATCCCAATCAGCCTGCGCATTCAGCGCATGCTAATCCGGGTCGACACATTCTTTTTAAGGGAAATAGAGGCATAGAGCAATGCTTCCTGAAACAGAAAACCCATAAGAGGCGAACAGTTTCTGTACGGGATAGCCTGAGCGGGATACTTAGGCTGATCCGGGGTCGATACTCTACGCAGTGTCCACAATGTTGGTTTTCTCGTATTTCGTCTTATTTCATGTTTGGTTCAATTAAAGAAAAATAATAAGGTTTGGATTATAATATGTTCTAACACAACACTGGTTGATATCGTTCCTCAAACTAACCCTATATTGTACAGAACCAAAGAATGCAAAGAGCCAAATATGTTACAAAATGTCCACGAGCTGTCAGACACCTTTTAGTTTACCATCCTTTGCGAATCAGCCTATTTGTCAAATGCCAAAAGATTATTCTACCAAACGCTTTCCCATTTGTTAAACAGTCAGAGTTTATATTGACCAAACAGAATATCTGTCTTTGCAGTAGAAATTCTGGATGATCATATGATCAATCAGAACTACTGACGTGCTGTTTTCTTGATATGATTTATCACTGTTTTGCCTTTATTAACAAACGTTGTTAAAACAAATATCAATGAATTACAAAGCTTACAATACATTCATATAATTAATTTATCGTAAGAACAAATCGGTAATTAGATGAAGATATTGTCAGATGCTTCTTAAAACCTATGTGTATGCAAAGGTTGACCTGGATCGGCAAAGGTTGACCTGGATCGACACTGGTCGAATATTATCTGTCTCTTAGTTTTGGTAGAGCACGTATCTTTATAAAAGAAGCAATGATCATGTGAAAGATATCTATATATATATCTACTTCCTTAACAATATAAGCTACGACTTTCGAAATATATTTGAACTATATGCGTTATTCTGCGTACGTCTCGGGTGCGGGAGGTCGCGGGTTCGATCACCGGCCGGGTAAAACCAAAGACTTGAGACATGGCTTCCTTCCTTGGCACTCAGGGCTGCGGGGTCAGCATTACGACTGCCTTACTAGTGTGAGGTTAAATGGACCAGTAGAACTGGTCACTTACCCAGGAAATACCGTGATATAACTGAACAATTGTTGAAAAAGTTATAAAACACCAAACAATCAATATGCGGTCCTTGTTTTATTCTAAATACACTATTTTCACTACTAGTACGATATTCGTGGCACACAGGTTGTACAAAAGAACAAATGAGCCGTCCCGCGAGAAAACCAGCATTATGATCTCTGCGTAATATATCGATCCAGATAAGCCTGCGCAGTCCGCGCATACTGATCCGGGCCGACACATTCCGTTCCAGGGGGATAGAGGTGTATCGAGTAATGATTCCTGAAACAGAAAATTCATAGGAGGCAAAAAGTGTCTATCCGGGTCCACAATGTTGGTTTTCTCGCGGGACGGCTCAAATATAGTTTTCTGATGGATGTTACAACCCTTGTCAACCATCGTGATAGATGGTTCCAATTGTATAATATATATAGTTCATTACTTCTGATCACCAAAATAGGCCCAATTCAATCAACAAACTGTACTTAATTCGTTTGTGAACGATTCATACCCTGTTTGCCTTTCAAACGAGTATTCATTCCTTTAAAGTATTGCTTATCAAGTCACTTTCAATTGGTTCGTTAATTTATGAAATCTGATTTGATTACGTCTGTATTCATATTAAAGTAAATAGACAAAGCTATTGCACAAATTCATTTCAGCGGTACTCATTGGCAAAGATTTGCAACAATTTCGTTAATATTTCTCTTAAAATATGTCTGGTATAGATCGACAGTTTGGCTTGTTGAAACGGAATTTTTAATAATGATACAATAAATAATTCAGTACTGTGATATCTATGAGCCGAGTCGGGTGAAATTGGGTCTAAATTCATCAGCCCACGATGAAGACTTAGGCGAGCCTTTGCATCCGCACAGGTTCATCAGAGTATTCACCGTCCGCTTATATGCTATGTATATACATACCTAGGTGCACATTCAGACAAGAAACAGAAGTGTAGCCCCAATAGAGGCACACGTATGATTATGTTAATGAAGCGGAGTACCATTAAGACATACCATCGCAAGACTCGTCTCATATCAAAGGTTCCATTAACTCTTTCAGCACCAAATTGTTTAAAGTGGACTCTTCCATGTTCAAAATTGGGTGTCTCCATTTCTCATGTAATAATGTTGTTGGACTATGTTGATAAATAAAAGGCAAACAATGCTGATTACAGGTGAGACAGCTCGTTATGAGCTGACTCACCTGAATCTGTATTGTTTGCAAAAACCTCAATATTGCCTTTGGCGGTGAAAGAGTTAATACATATCTAGGGCGTATTTAGATTCCCCTAGCACAAGATAGTTCGGGCGATTGACATCGATCTATCTACTTGGCCTTTGCTTAAGGGTAACAATTGTGCGAACTATTGTCAGCCGATTGAAGTGTAATACATAAAACATATGGTTTGATGTGCCGATTCGATAGAGTTACGTTAACAAGTCTTTCAGTTTAATTATTTTACTCAAAACCTCGCAGGGTAGCATTGATAGGATAACAGCCCGTGTTAGGTATCTCTGAGTACACATATATCTTACATTTATATTCGGTAGGGTCAATCATAATCTATTATTCTAGCCGGATTCACTTCAATTAGAATAATCTCAAAGTCCTGTCGTGCGAAAACGGACTTTCGGCCCTTTACAGCCAGCAACGATCTCTCTGCTAATTGTTCATGGTCAACATTTATTCCATTTCCTCCGGATGTCGGTTTTCGTGTGAAGTGACCTTTTTCCTATCGAAAATGAATATTTTTAGATGGGTTAACTGAAACTCCTCTATGTCCTCCTCTACATTCTACGTATAGCGCGGACCTATACTCTAGCAATACATATACAGTATTAGCTTAGTCACAGAGAGTATATCCCTGCATTTGTTACTCCAACATCACAACGTATAGCTCACTAACGAAATTTACAAGGTGGCATGTCGAGGGCTTGGCGTGAAGGGTTGTAACTATAAATCTATTTTGAAAACCCTGGTTTAGGGGCAATTTTGACCCCTTTGTAAACAACGCAAATCTAGGTGCCATTGCTCAGAACGAGCAATGGCACCTAAATTTCCATTGTTTACCAAGAAAAATTAGTTAACGCTTATAAAGACTTTATGGCGAGGTTATTAACCTTGGTAAAAAAAATACCAAGTTTAGTTACAACCGTTTCACGCCAAGCCATCGATGTGCTTAAGCTTGCTAACTGAACTACCGTTTCCCAATAGTTGCCTCAACATAGGACATTGAACCTTCAGGACTTTGATAATATGGTATACGACGCTACGCAGTCTAATAAGGATATTTCGTGCTCGCTGTAAAGTATGGAAACATTCTGGAAGTATATGGAATAGGTTGTGGCTGAGAACCAGCTAGACAAGTATGCAATTTAATAGTACATTGGTATTACAAACTATGAATGTCGTTTTACTTGTGGCACGGTTCAAGTGTGGTAAGAATGCAACAAACAATCAAAATATCTGAGAATCCGATCAATGCAACTTTTTCAATGAGCATTCAAGTACATGTCCAATTTTGACTGAATTTATTTTCACAAACCTTCAAAGAGAAAATTTAATCAGACATAGAATATATCATCAGACAGCGAGTACGTTTTACCAAACACCAAATTCCCCCGAAATAACCCTGTCATTCAGGCGTAATTCAATCTCCACTTGGGATAGAAAATAATAATTCTTCAAAAAATATGTCAGAGAACATTTTACCATCAAACTTGGTGATTTTTTTGTCTGTTATGAACTATTCAATCTGTAATGCATTGGCATGACCTTAACCTTAACCTTTTCAGCGCTAAATTCCCTAAAGTAGACTCTTCCATGTTCAAAATCAGGCGACTCCATACTTCATGTAGTACGAGTTTTAGAATATTGTATAACTAAAAGGCAAACAATGCCGCTTCCAGTTGAGACAGCTCGTTACGACCTGACTCACATCAATCTGTATTGTTTGCAAACATCTCAATATTGCCTGTGGCACTAAAAGAGTTGAAATAGTTGCCAGCTTAAGGAAAAACTTGAAGTGGTACTACATATCACACGCCTGCTTCGATGGTCTTCTGAAAAACACGAGATGAGTATTCTTGTCATGCTCATCCAGTGAGATAATGGATGCATCCATCATAATCATGTCGCACAAAATGGATTAACTGTGTCATAGGAAGAATCCAGACGATTTGCTAGATTTTGCCAAATATATACGCTTGATAAACAGTGACATTACTACATAAACAATTTAACAAAAAAGATAATGCTAAGCATACCGATATTTGTTATAGTATATTGTTTATTTAGTATCAATCTTTCTTCCATAAACACTTTTTGTTTATTTGAAAGGTGATGTGTCATGTACATATATGTAAAATTGTATTTTATGGCACGAAGCTGTATTAGCTTATGTCATTACAATTATGTCTGTGTCTTGTCTTTGTTGTTTATTCCAGCTGATCCTATCGACTTCACAGTTTGAGTTGCGTTTTCAATTCCACCAATAATCCTTTAAGCTTGATAATATTATTAAATTTTCAGGATACATTTGAAATTGAAATTTGATCCTTTATGTACATTTGTTTTAGAGGATATTCTTGGAGGTTTCACTTGAAGAATTTACTATTTCATAAACATACATAATACTTATCCAATATTTTACGATTTGAGAGTAAAAAGACTTAGGTGTGTAAAAAGACCCCTTGTAATGTTTACTGTTTCATGTGAACCTTTTTATCAATCCAGGATTACTTAATGCGAATTAGGTAAGATGAATTCATTATAACGACCGGTTATTCTATATGATTGGATTGTTAATCGTTTTCTTCCCCACAATCGCTGGTTAGGTTAACCCTTTCCCTCATATAGACGCTTTCTGACGCTTCTGCAGCAGACGGCTATTTGAAAACATAGTGGCAAAAGAAGAAATTGCACAAAACGTGCAATTTCTCCTTTTGCCACAATGTTTTCCACTTTTAGTCATAGGTTATCCATTCAGTTATAGAGATTTTCTACTTGTTTACAAAATATGTTCAAAGCCGTCTGCTGCAGAAATGTCGTATGAGGGAAAGGGTTAAACGTGCATCTAAAAACGTTAAGTGAATGTCGTTCTAGGACTTTGATGGCGTAGTGTTGATGTGTACAATTGGCTATTCATTTGTTTTGCGGTGTATTTGTTATAATATAATAAAAGCGCTGAAAGCGCTGATGGTATAGGGGGCATATGTAAGTTGAAAACATATGGCATAGATCATATGGACAAACATTGTTGAAACAATGAAACAATGACCTTTAAACAAACCAAACCAAAAATGTTTGAAGCAACACATTTTGCCTGCCAATAACATATACCTCATTTGTCAAAGTTTTACCCTTTTCTTGTATAAACAAAATATCGAAGGACAAAAGATTGACAAAAAAAACCCGAGCAGCTACCCTTAATTAAAATATTTCTAGTTCAGAAATCACTAAAGATCCACAATGTATATTGTAATCATGCTGATAAATGAAAGACGATCGAAAGCATGTTAGAGTTATGTTTCTTTTGCACTGCACAATTGCAGCTCTGAGTTTCCTATACACCAAGTCTTAAATTGATATATTGGACATATATTGAGACAATAACCGAAGAAATGAAAAAATTGAGTTTACACCTAAAAAACAGATTAGATTTGACGAAGTACAAAGCTTGGGTAAGCACTCATTAACGAAAAAGGGAATTTCACGGAACGCATGTGTTGCATATAATAAGTGAGAACATTGAAAGACAAAAATATACACACTCCAAACGCAGCATGCTAAATTTATGGTTATGGTGCACTGCAAATCTGTAGGTCATAAGTTACCTACAAACCAAGTTTGAAATTGATACAATGAAAGTTAATTGAGACAATCGCTGAACTAAATAAGGAAAAATGGAGATAACTGAAAAAACAGACCAGAGTTATGTACCTAGTACTTTGCCGTTCTCCTGATCACACGGGTATAATTGTGACCACTTTGAAATAAATCTGCCATACAGAAACAACGTGTTAACCAATACATGCAATCCATGACGGACGGACGAATGCACATTCAGGCAGACAGCCGGCCGGACGCCGGATTATACCTCCAAGCTTTACAGACGGAGACAACTCATAAAGTATTGATTACAGAAGACTGGTCCGATGCGTCAAAACACGTCAGCTTAGATTATGGTATTTGTAAAGTATTTGCAATTTAATTGTATCTCCGAAACGGGACCGGACCGTCAAGGTTAATTTTCAAAAACCTATTTAGACTACATTTCTAGTTTATTTGTCAACAGATACATCTAGGACTATATTACACGTTGATGAACGTTGAGTCTTAAATTAACGCAAATGCATATACATTATAATTTTAGTCCCAAAATCGCTAGAAGCTTCTCAATTATAAAATAAATAATGACCTTGCGGTTATAACTCGGATGTGATGACAAATTCGGCCAAATTTCTTTCCGACGTTTGACAAAAGTCAATGCGACATGCGTCATTCGTCTTTCACCAATGGGCTAAGTCTATGTGGAAACGCAGCCAGTTGCTTGGGAAGATTGTTGTGAGGAGTACTGGTTTGAGAAAACCAGGAAATACATTTGTAGGTGAACTGGCCGCCGTGATATGACTGAAGAAATGTTAAAAACGGCGTTAAACCCCAATCAATCAATGTTGAAATTAACTTATCTATAATTTGTAGATTTAATTTCTATTTCCTAGTAGGGTCTACATACAGCGACACATGAGAATATTCAACACAAAACGCGACCTGTTTTACCAACAATTCCCCAGTAGCGGTGAGACCGTTTGTAACATTATTTCATGGCATGTATACACAGTAGGACCTCTCTCTTTGGACGAATTATGTTGTAACAAGTTTGTTTACAGTATTCCTTAACCTTGACCACATATACTAAATATACAGCAAACAACATTGAACTAAGGCATAACTATTGACCTGAATTAATAAAAGTATGATTTTGAATAGTGATGAAAACATTGTGGAAAAAGACAAACTTGTTGATTATCATTCATCTGTTAAGGTTAGTCAAATGTGTCTAAAAGGGGCAAAGGTTAAAATAATAACTGTAGACAAATGTTTTCGTTATCTAGGTTATAGAAACAAATTGATTCATGTTTCAAAGCATTGTTTGAAAAGGAGGAATTGCTCATTGTCAGCAATTGCTCCGTTTGTAAATATACTTTCAACATTTGTTTGTAACTAAGTAGCTATAACGGGAACGGTTCAACCCTTTCCCGCTTACAGTCGCTTTTTGACGCATGTGCAGCAGACGGCTGCAGAATTGTTTATCATGACCCCTTTCCTCTTTTTCCACAAAGGTTTCAACTATATATTTTTCCCCTTGATGTAAGGCAAATTTGCTCATAATCATTCATCTCTAGCATGTTATTCAAAATATGTCCGGAAGGGAGAAAGAGGGAAAGAACGTCCATAGTAAAACGTTTAAATATGAAAAGAATTAATTTGAAACGTGTTTGAAAGAATTGTGTGAAAAGGAGGAATTGCTCATTGTCAGCAATAGCTCCATTTTCAACAATATTTTTTAAATATTCGAACTGTTATAGTATCACGGAAAGGGTTCCGCTTCCATGGGAAGGATGTAACCATTTTCCGCCTACAGACGCTTACAGACGCATGTGCAGCAGACGACAATCGAAAACATTGTGACAAAAGGGGAAATTGCTTTTCGTAGGCAATTTCTACTTTTGCCACAATGGTTTCAACTCCTTTCAATAATTGTATTTACAGTGCTTTGCACATTTCTCTATAAGTCGACTGTTGTAAACTAATGGGGTCACAGAACGGTCGACGTTACCTCACACTACTGACATTGAGGTCAACCATAGTTCAGAGTGTGTTTCATTCATAGAAACTATTTTGTCTCATAAATTTATGCAAGCGGAGGGTTTCGTGATTCGGTCGAACCAATGAAATCGTTGAAAAGGCAGATTATAACCAATCAAAACTCGATTTTGGTGTAGGTATACACATGTGGACTGCGGTTGCAGCTTTAATCCGACTTTTCGAAAGCAGCTTCGCTATGGGATAGTGGCGAAACGCCCCTATCCCAAAAATCAAATTAAATTTCATTGATGACAAAAAAAAAAAATCAAATATAAAATAGGAAGCTCGGATTATCCTATTCTCTCTTGCTTTTCTCAAATCTGTCTAAATAGCCCAGAGATACAGACATAGTAAATGAAGCAAAATGTAGGAATAAAGCACTAAATGAAATCCAATTATCTAATTGTGAAGACTTCCCCCAGATAGATGCGATTGTCTCCCTAGCTGTAAAGGTTTGTCTGTTAAGAAGAACAAATCGGTGTTAAATTTCACAGACGATTTTAGAATTACATGTAAAAGCAAGTAAACGTTCCTTTTATCTGCTTTTATTACTAGTCAAATGTAAGTTTGGAAAATTTATTGCAAATAATGAACATATAAGATATCTTTAAATTAAACGTGCCATGCATGTTCATTTGCTGAATGTACAGTATACACATACTCAGAACAAACATGTAGCAATGATCACCACATGTCTATTATTTGAATGACAAGGCTGGTATATCTAAGAGACAAGAACGAGTACTATACAGTTTATTGCCAATCTGATGCAATAACGTATTGATGGGTAAGTTGAGAATGTGAAGCCATTTTAAACATTCTATTGCCACTTCCTATATTTAAAGATTACATAGTTTGTTCCAAAGCCATTGTCTGTAGAGAACAGTGGCGTATTTGCTTCTTAACCTTTTTGTCAAAAAGTGTTTTAAGAATAGACAACAAGTATGGCATCATCAATTTTAAACGCTCCTGATTTCAGACAATACACATCAGCACATTATTCGTGTAAATCAATTTCTTTCAAAGCACTGGACTATTGTAAAATGCCACGGAAAGCATCCGTGTTCATCATGGAGAACCTTTGTAGTGTGACTTACAAATGAAATGATGGAAAGGATAAGTCTACACTCAGAGCGGTCACCTAATTATCAAGTTGTAGGGTGTGTATCGTTTGTGTTTCTTAATTTAAGATGGCAGACTGAGGCTTTAAACACAATCGTCATTTGAATCATGCGGTGATGTCAACGTTGTTGTGTCTTTAGAGGCTAGAGCATGTAATCTTAGAATAATATATATATTTTATAAGGAAACTAGAAGGAACACTTTCAAAATTCAAAATAATGAAACATATTGAGAATAATCAACGTATGTTGATTTTTTTTTTAATAATCTAGATTAGCAAATTCTGCTATTAAATCAAACTATTACTGAGCGATAGGAAAATGTTTTGTGGTTAGTCCGTTTCTACGTATAGTGGTGCAGCAAGTCTGTTCGACTTGGTCTTTTTTCATCTTTATAAAATTCGTGTGATTACAGCAAAGTCTATACTAATCATAAACAAATAAAAAAGAAAAGTAACAGCTTTGCCCACGTCAATGATTAACATTGTAATTGAATGGTCCGCATATACAAATATCGTGAGGACTGTTACTGTACCAATCCTTGTCCTTTTTGTATTTACCGTGAAAATTCAAGATTACAGTTAATACCCTTAATCACTTTATAGAAAACAGCTGCACGAAATTTCACTAATCGTTATTCAAACGATATTATCTCCAAAACCATTCTGCATTATTAGCAAGTTAAACACTAATAGGCATTCCCTTTCGATGAACTAATTGCATTACCAAACAATTGAATGTGGCACAGTAACAAATGACAAGGTCACGATTAAACTCGTACTTGTTTTGTAAACGTGTTTTTATTTCAATTTCTTCGAATTCTTGATGTAAAAATAAAACGTAATTCTACATACTATATTGTGTTAGGGGAATCTAAGTACACCCAATATATTGTATTAATTGCATTATCAAACACTTGAATGTGAAGCAGTAACACATGTCAAAGTCAATATTAAACTAGTTTCTTGTTGTGTAGTTAGGTTAGTATTTTTATTTCAATGTCTTAGAATTCTTGATGTAAAAAGTTTTTCTACATATAAAGTTTAGTGTGTTATGTCTTTCACTCACGGGAGCAATACATACTCTAGGTGAGCTTCAATGTTCAGCCTGTCTCTGTCATTCTGCGTGCGAAATGCGTCGTCTGTCATCAAGGTTTATTGTTTATTTTTAACAGCTATTCCTCTTAAAAAGATGTGCTAATTACATCCAAACTTAACAGGAATGATCCTGTGTTGGTCCTCTTTCCAAAGTGTTCCCAGAATTGAATTATATGTAGAACTGTGTTTACTTTGGTTAAAAAATACCGGATAAAACAACTTCTCTGAATCTGTTTATCCGAATTGTTGTGGCTGAATAGTCTTTTAAAAGAAAACCATGATCATTTAGCGCGATAGGAAAAGAGGTAAAAAGGAAACTCATCCTCTGAAAATGCCTGTCTAATTTCAAGATTATTTAACAAAGATATTTCTGATGTGACCGTCTACAATTGTTAAAACCATATAGACAGGTTGAAAAACACGGCCATCAGACATCATCACAGAAATGCGTATAATTCATAAAATTATTTGTCAGAAATGATCCTAGGAAAACAGATTGGTTAAAACAGTGTTGCTAGACAGACTTTTAGGGATAATATCTCTTAATATTCTTTAAGGAAACGAACCTAGAACATTCATTTTGAACACGGGTAGAGTTTTCCAAGTAGTTTAGTAATTGATCTTTGTCCATGACACGGACATACGATACTTTCTAATTAGGATACATTAAATCATTAAATATTATGTCCTGAATTTTATATTGTTGTCTCACTTATCTGGCTTCCAGTGTTATGATTAATTCAAATATAAATATATCTTGCCATTTTAATAACAGGTTATTGTACCGTTATTGATGAAGCAAGATAAACGATTGGACATTTCAAATTATATCAACAGCGCAGCAAGACAATACACATTAATTCCCAATTAATCGTCCAATAAAGAATTAAAAAAGGATACTGAAAACTTTCTGACGGTTGAACTAATTGTGTTAAACATGCTTTACCAGACAGATCGCTGTATTCTTCATTCTAAGATGTAAACATTGAGGGATATTTCTTTATGTTTATATGTAACCATACAGGTATAATGTTTGGGGCTGCTATATCAAATTCGGGATCTTTTATAATCTGCGTACAGTGACAACTCAGATGAGTCTGTACTGTACACCCAGTCTCACCAGAGCCCTTACTGCACCTTATATATATATATGATATAGCCATAGACGTATCTTCTGACAAACTGCGTGTTAATATCCATACCATCTTGCACTGAAATTCAAACGACACACGGGCCCGATACGTCTAGCGAGTTTCACCTGTAATCAAATATACATGATGTTCAGCAGCTTACATGTAACCCTTTCCCACATTATTTAGGATGATGACTTATCTGTTGCAGTCAGAATATTTTAAAAACATTGTGGCAAATGGAGAACGTGTCTATTACCCAACTTAAAAATATGTCGAGAACACAGATACAACATTCTCCTTATCATAAAAAGAAATGGAAACATTTGTTCTAACCGTCTCACTAATGTACCGAATTTAGAGCCACCAGTGTTAATACATATAAAGTAAGTTGGCATTTCTAAACAGAAAATGTTCTGATCAGTCTTTATATCTCCCCCATTTTTACAGAATCATCATAAGATTGTGTAAGTAATATATGGTCCGTGTAGTTCAGACGATGATGCAATGACAATGATTGATAATAACGTTTTGTCTAAACCTTCTTTTAAGACCACCTTTGTATAGAAAGTCCCTGTTTATAACAATCACACTTTTAATTTCCCAATAAATCATTGTCCACCCAAATGACCCTGCAATTAAACTCCATCTGTGAACAAAGACCAATTTGTGCACATCCCATGGGTGGTCTTTAAACACAGGTTTGACTTTATATTAATTAAAAAAGCCATCTTGTACCTTTTTGCACACACGTGCTCATATAAGAAAACCATTGCAGCCTCTAAGACATAAAGATTTATACATCCAAATCACATTTTTCTCAATTCCCGCATTTTCCACCTTTTTGTCGAAATTCGTCTGCTGTGAATGCATCACTGTTTGTAATATTTACTGAACATTTGAATCACACATCAAGAAAGAAAAATGATATCGAACATATAAGCATGAAAATATGAAAAAAATAAAACAATAAGCACATCAAGAAGAAAAAGAGAGCGAACATATAAGCATGAAAATATGAAAAAAATAAAACAATAAGCACATCAAGAAGAAAAAGAGAGCGAACATATAAGCATGAAAATATGAAAAAAATGAAAAAATAAGCACATCAAGAAGAAAAAAAGAAAAAGAGATCGAACATATAAGCATGAAAATACATTGGAAACACTGATGAATAACTAATATGTGTGTGGTTTGTTGGAGGCTAGCGCAAGTTGTAAAATGTTTGAAAGGCAAGTTAAATGTTCTTGTTGGTTTATAATGTAGAATGTGTATTGAATAGCCAATGACTAACAGACGAAAGCTACAGTTATATCGGTTGATACTTACAGAATGTTAAATGTCCACAAATAGAGAAATAACATTTGTCAGTAAAATACTCCCGCTGTCCTGCTTTCTATTACAAATGACAGTTATTCTATTTTATCTTGCTGGGTATACTAATTAACATCGTAAGTTTTAAGACTGTTAACAGTGTGTTTTCATAACACACCTACAATTCACCAAAGATAAACAAGACAACTATTCCTTTACATTTATTTTCAATGCAAGTTTTCAGATTTCTTGTTGTAAACAACGATTACTGTGCTCGGTGAATTCCCATTGTATCGGTTTAGATTCCTTTATTATGTTTGGAAAGCACTCGCCATTATCATTTTGGTATGTTACCTAAGTGGCCGACACACATTTTGCTAGACAATTACTTCGTCTCAAGACAATACACCACGGGAGTATTCAGATTGTGTCCTATCACGTCAAGTGCTTTACGAGTGGTAGTAAATTGCTGTAATTTAATTGGTTAGTTCGACAAGCACACGCCCGATTGAACTTTGTTTTAAAACAATCTGATATAACGCCTTATGACATTGTTTTCATCAGAATGTTATATTAGATGTAATTCTTCCCACAAACAACTACTCTGAGTCAATGGCTTTGAAATCATCTAAGCAAACAAATGGAATATTCTTTCAATATGATGGACAACCCTGTTACAAAAAGAGAAATTGCCCATTATGAGCAATTGTTACAATGTTTACAAGAGTCGTCTACTGCAGATCTGCATTTACCAAGGGTATATCACGATGCCGTGACTGATAAGGAGGTTGAAAGCCATTCATTCTTTCGTCCATTGATCCAATTATACCAATAATGTTTTCTTTCATATCTCTGGCAGACACATTAGATACAGGAGCAGCCGTACAGGAAAACCAACCACGGGACATTTGAGACTTGTGTAGAACTAGATTATTTTGCGCCTTCACTTCCAAAATATGTAAAATAATGTTTCAAGAAACCTCTGGCTTAGAGTGCTCATTTTACAACCCATAGACAAAATGTGCATATTCATCAATTTCTATACTTCAAACAGTTCTAATTTGTACGTCGTATGATTTTCGGATATAATATTTCCAGCAATGTCAATAATAGGATCACAGCCTTTATCCTTTCGCTGACACATATGCAGCAGGAGGCTATTGAAAATATATTGGTACACGAAGAAATTGTTCGTAATGAGCAGTTTCACCCATTGCCACAATGTGTTCAACTCTTTTAAATAGTAACGGTATCGCTAAGAGAGAAAGTCGGCACTAGATGTTTTCAAAGTCGTCTGCTGCAGATGTGTTGTATTAGGGAAAGGGTTTATTTATTCTGTCTAATTGCAAGTTAGGATTCAATTATTCAACATGCTCGATCAAGTTGTTAACTGACGTGCCAAACTGCAATCCTATTATGACAAATTACGTCTGTGGTTTAAACCATAGAAGGTGATAAGGAAAAGGTAATATGGGATTTTAGATCCATGATTCCACGATACAATAATAATGCTTTTTATATAAGCTAGACACGAACTAATAGACATTTCAGACAAATGTATAGATATAACAGTATATCAGAAGCCCTAACGAATGATTTATTGAAAATATTGGAATATACGATCTAATGAACTATGTACTAATGCAAAATGGTATATTTATTTTTCAATTATATTGATGAGCATAAACTTTTACAAAATATAACTTTAACAATATACAAATACAACACACAATACATCAAAATTTAAGTATATATAATCAGAATGCGATTTCCTAAAACAACCAAACATGACATTGGTCACAACGGTATAACGAACACTAGCACTCAACATGCCTGGAAACTGAAGTAACATTCCACTAGAATATACCGATTTATAGGATTTATAAAAATATCCGGTAACAAGAAAAGCCCATTGTATATTATCAAAAGCTCGGTTGTTATGAGATCACGTGACGTATGAAACGTCACCACCTATGCCACGATAGATAATCGAGTCATTAATGCGCCAGAAACACAGTTACTTTCCCCCCAACAAATAACGTTCCACGAGAAAACCAACATAATGGCCTCTGCGTAATGTATCGACCCATATCAGCCTTCGCAGTCCACGCAGTCTAATCCGGGACGACACATTCCGTCTCAAGGTGATGGAGGTATAGAGTAATGATTCCCGAAATAGAAAATCCACAGGAGGCGAAAAGTGTATGACCAGGTTATCCTGCGCGGCATGCTTAGTCTAATCCCGGTCGATACTTTACGCAGAGTTGTTAGTTTTCTCGCGGAACCACTCATATCCCATGTGATTGTGTCCAACAATAACAAACTCGTGCAGTCACACTCGTTTGTGATGCGCTTAAATATCAATCGGTTAAGAGTTCCCGTATCAAAGATGCAGTGGTAAATACACTTTATATAGTATAAGCTGCTTCTTGAGATGATGGGTTGTGTTGCATTCCGAGCTGTAAAGCCGAGGGTGAGCATGTGCATACACAATCTAGTCAGTCTGCATCGTAAGAAACCGTATTGACCCAGTTTTTGTGGCGATTGAGTTGACAATCGCCACAATGCTAATAGAAAAATCAACAACGAAAAATGTACATAGTCAGTTTTGAACAGCCCGTTGACTTGTTATGCAATACTTCAAACCAATTAACCTACATCCGTTAAACCGCCAAATATATAGTTCCATCAGTGATGCAGAGACACGATTAATAATAATCATGTCAGTGCTAATTTGGTACCCTATTGATACTTAGATTTGAGATGTATCGAGATAATATC
>JASEVX010000001.1:96549950-96599837 GCA_031761405.1 Serripes groenlandicus | reverse complement strand
AGAGAGCAAGACAGAAAGAGAGCTTGAGAGACAGAGAAGACAAAGGGAAAGTGAGAGAGATAGAGAGACAGACAGACAGACATATTTAATGAAAGGGGTGCATTATAGTGAGCTCAACCTTTAAAATCGAATATGAAATGTTGAGCTTTTAAATTTACATGTATTCTTTAAATGAATTAACGTCTGATACAATTTGTGATACCATCATTTCTGGTATGGTATCATATTAATCAATGTTAAACGTCATTCATATACTCTCAAATATAATTTTATTCTATCTGTTTATTTTATAAATGCCGATAATCGAATCAATGAACTTGTGAAGGCTTCAGACATAAACGAGCATGTTCATCTTCCATACAATCCCGTATCAGTCAGGTAATTATTGCTTATCAAACCATTACATAGGATGATTTGAAGTCTGAAACATTATCAAAAACATAATCACGGAACTTTCAGATTGAAATGTAGTTGCAAAGCGTTGCTCAAACTGTCATTGCCATCTACAATGGAGGTAATGTCTGTAGCGTCCCTAGCATTCTGACCTATATTGGACCATCATACTTCTTTGTATGTACTGGCCGATCAACTTATAGCGAATATCAGACTAATGCATAGTCTGTTTATATTACCCAAATATCCTTTGTATTCAGCCTTGTTACAAGAAATGATAGGTTTGGTTGTATTGTCTCATTCACAGGGAAAATACCAGACAATGCTACAAGGGTTAATGTATCTAGCACATTAGAGAAATAATTCCGGTAATGTGGATTGAGAAACGTTTGTCTTTTTGATAACTGGTTATCTGGATAGGATCAATACTAACTGGCCATTCAGATATTATACCATATTTACCACGTCACAAGAAAAACATAGCTTCACATATGGTTTAATTTTGATGAAAGTGACGATGGAATTGCGTAATGAAATAGTTTATTCTTTTCATTTCTTTTTCAATTGATTTCAAGAATGATTTTGAACTAGATGGCGAACCGCCAAAATCCTGATTAGACTTTGCGATGGCGCATGTAGAATTGAACTTCATTGTTCACTAACCTCTGCAGATAGGTTTTCGAGGCACGTGTGAACTATATAGTTGTGCATGCAGTTATCATATATTGCATAGATAACAATGGCCTTCTGAATACAATATTGTTTACAAAACTAAGCTATGCTGTTATGAACATTTTAATCTACCAACATCATTTTGAATTCGTTGTACAATCAATTTCAGATCTGTGCAATCCCTCGGAAAAGCATTTTAGACATTCTAAATACACAGTGCAAGGTATTAACAATTTGTATGTCATAGCAATGATTTACAAATCTTAATGCTTAGACACTTTTGAGAACTTTGTTAGTATAGGTGATGAAATAAATAACTCTTTCGTCGACGTATTACTAAATCGCATTCTCCAATCGTATAATTCTATTTTTCAGTTTACTTTGCTTGTATATTTTGAGAAAGATTGTGAAGTATTCAGAGCGAATTGCAGATGAAGATATGTCTATATATATATATATGGGCTGATCTTGGCCTGCACTTAAAAGGGACAACTTTGTGGGTTAAATGTTATGTAATTATCTTCTGTTAACATACATGAATAAAAGAGTGTTTAATTAATATTTTTTTCAAATCAGTATAAATCTATAGTTTGTTATCGGGAGACATACATGTATTATGTATTTTATATGTCTCTGATGTGATTAATTCCCAGGAAAATGGTGTTTGATATATCGTGGTCGAACAAGAATATATCCATCAGGTGATACACGAATTCTCGTGGGAATCCGGTTCTAAGATTGCCATGAAATATTGTAATTTACAAAAAGCCGCGTACATTTGAAGCAACGATACATCCGACACTGGTTTCCCTGTAGACTGTAATCAATGTATACGTTAGAGTGATAAAATGCTTTATTGTGCTGTGGTTTGAACTATTTACATTTTCTCTTTTTTGAATTGATTTAACTGCGTAAATAATTTAGGAATAATATCGTGGATGGCAGTTTATACTATATAAATTACATACAGATAGGTAATGAGACCATAGACCACGCGCCTGGGGCATTCTAGTTCCAGTGAAACAAGATCGTCTAAGATTACGTTGTGAAAGTTTGTCTGTCTGTCTTGCGTATCCTGTGCGAACTTCGACAACAGCACTCTCCGCTACGAGGATGGTGTCATTCGATACATATCTTTCTCGACACCAAACGCCCTCGATATGCAGAATTAAACTGTGTATTCAATGGTGAAGGAGAACATGCGGAAGGAAATAATGAAAAGTTCATACATACGTTTGCAATAGAATATATATGCATTTACTTACAAAGCCGATATGACTTTTGTCAAGCCAAACAAAAAAGTTCATGTTATAGTCTATGCCGCCGGTATTTGATTTAACAAGCCTGAACATGTATCGCAATTCACAGACATTAATACACGTGCAAGGTGGACCAATGTGGACATGCATACATGTATGTATTCATTGAACCTTCACCCAGATACCAGCTACGTTTTGATATTTATTGTACCGTAGATGCCTATTTGGATTGCGATATACATCATAATAATATTTACTGAATGAATGGCAAGTAATGTTAGTGGACAAAGAAACCCCGTGTAAATCCTATGGGACATTTCCCCGGTTCTCTCTTTATTGAATGTTCCGGTAGTAATCAATTTATGTTCGATTGGATGAAATGACCTATTTCACACGTATATTTGTTTTCGAAACCGAAGAATGACACATCTGCCTTTATTGACAAATGTCAGCAGATCAATATTACATAAAAATAGCATTTCGCTTAATATAATTACAGCTCCATACACAGGTCACGTGTAAATCTCACTATTAAGCTATCTCAATTGAATCTCGTCTTCAAGCCAAGCTTAAGTGTTAAATCAATTAAACTTAATTTAAAAAAAAAAACACTATACACAAACGGGAACTTTATTATATGTGTCGTATTTTCGGGGGAAATTAAATCAAGTTGAAGAGATATTCTACCAACGAAAACTTGTGTATGAAATTAAACGAATTAAACGTTGAATTTACATTATCAGTTGTCAATCAACGTCATGTGGTTCAAAAATATGAATTTATGTAACTAATATTGAGATATCGTATTTAGTTTTGGTTATGAACGGGAAGAAATCAGTGGTATGTTTTTATGCAAAATATTGTTATTCAGCAACTATTATATAGGCTCAAAGAATACCTGCGACGTTTACCGTGTTTCTTAAGTTCAGTCCATTTAAGCTGTTCTCTAGATTTGTGTAAATAGATTGGAATATAAACTACTTTCAACAGTAGTTCAGTTATAGCAGGGCGTTTCTTTGGTGAATTACCAGTCATATGGATATGTTTTGTCCTTGCACAGATGCATCAGTCGTGAACCTGATCGTCAAGAAAGAAAACCAGTCCCTTCGCTGTCATTCCATCATTCAAATTCTTGGATAAATAAATGATTAGACTGCCGGTGCATTATTGTCGTACTTATATGTGTTTAGAGATTGATCAGAGTTTAAGGCCGTTTTCAACAATTATTCAGCTATATCACGGTGGCCAGTTGACCTACCTATGTATTTCATGGCTTTCTCACACCAGTACTCCACACAACATTATTTCCAAGCAATTTGGGTGCTTTTTCACATAGACTGTCAGCCCATTGGTTAAACATGAATGCTTATCGCATTGGCGTTTTAAAAATGTCAGAAAGTATGTTTTTCGAGCTGGGGTTTGAACTCACAAGTCCTGGATTGACAGCCCGCGTCGCTACCGGCTGAGCTTCTGAGTGTAGGTTTCAATTATAAATTAACATTAGCAAGGTCGTGTGAATTGTATATAATTATTGGGATTCGTTAGGTATCCCTTATTGTCAGGCTTTTTCGTCTGTCTGTCTGTTTGTCTTGTGTCTGCTTGTTTGTAAAGCGACGCTCCACAGCCCAAGCCGATGGGCCGATTCCGACGAAACTTGATGAACAGGTGACATAGGGGCGGGTGCGTTTGAGTTTCGTTGCTAAGGACAACCCCGTTGCTATGCAGCTAGAAAAAAATGCTTTAAAAACCCAACATAAGCAAGTGTGTGTGAATTGTATATAATTATTGGGATTCGATAGGTATCCCTTATTATCAGGATTTTCCGTCTGTCTGTCTGTGTGTCTTGTGTCTGTTTGTTTGTAAAGCGACGATTCACAGCCCAAACCGACGGGCCGATTCCGATGAAACTTGATGAACAGGTGACATAGGGGCTCAGGGTGTGAGTGTTTGAGTTTCGTTGCTAAGGACCCACCGTCGCCTACCGGCTTGTATCATATATTAGTTTAAAATGTTTTGCCCCGATGCATGAAATGAACTTAAAAAACTACTAGCCCTCTAATTTCTAAACCAAACCTGGGATGCCATAAGAATTGCGTAATCTAGACAAATGATTCAATTTGCGAATATAACACTTTGTTTGATCCGAGACCGTATAACTGATACCAGGACGTTCGCCATGATGTCTGGTTTGTCAAATATCCATTGTGCTCTTTTGTTGTCATCTGTCTAACTTTCCCTCCCCAGGAGAAACACAGACGTAACATGGCGTAGCATACCAATCATGAGATTATTTTATATTTACTTTCTCTCTTAATGAATAATTTTCACTGCATCACTGTCATTTAGCTTAGTCTCGGTTTTATACTTCATGATTGTTTATGTCCGTTTAAATGTATCCTTAACCTCATAATAACATTATTAAAAGTTAATGACTTAAGATATGATATGCACCTTTCCAGTAAGTATCGCCAATCAAAATAATGTAAATATTGCTTGTGTTTTCTTTTATTTTTTATTGAATGTATTATAATCATAATATATACAACATATGAATGTTGGGAAGATTGTTTTTGAATATATAATAAATAAAAGGCCAACGTACGAAAGCACAAGGTCTGCCATGTTTAAGCAGCTCACACCCAATATAGCAGTATGACATACTTCTTTGGTTTGCACATTCTAAATTATCAATAATGAGCTTAATTTAAAGACATGGTCGATTTTTTCGCTCGGAATACAGGGGTCGGTTATTGTTTTCACATGATTGGTCGTATATATTATTTGATATAAGATAACACACTTGATCAAATGATATATGGAACATGCGACCAGTATTGATCCAGAACAACCTGCGCAACTTGGTCAGGATTTTACTGTTTAATAGTTACGCCACGGAGAGACAGGAGAAACATATGCAAACATTTAACTGAACTACTTGTGAACTTGAACGACGTTACCTTCGAATTCAACAATCATGTTTTTATATGAACTCTTCGATAATTGATTGGCATTGTTCTTAGCACTCAAACCAATGAAAATCCTTGTGTGAGTCCGCTAAGATCTTCACATGACATTAATCGGACAGGCAACATTCTGAAGGGGATATTTATGGAAAAGTATTAAAGAGCACTGTCGCCGATCGTTTCCGTTGGGTTATAAGTACTATGAGTTAAGTCTCATACATTGGCTACACGCTTTTAACTATTTCTATCCTGAAATAGATTGCATTTGTCACCCGGGTAAACACACTTTGGTAATTTGGTGGGAATGAAAAAAAAAACTAAAGACTATTTCTCCTTTTCTCAAAGTATTATTTGCTCTAAATTAAAAACAAAATGCTTCCGCTTTACAAGCTTAAAAAATAAATTGTTAGATGTTTTATAACAGACCAACATATTGGCAGATATTCTAGGATTTAAGTGAATACAAGTGTTTACACAGTACACAATGCACGAAAGGTTTCTTAAAGAGTTCTATACAATTCTGTCAAAACCGGAACACGATAATGTTATGTAAAGCTAGATGGCAACTTCTGAAATGTAAGTCTTCTGGACCCTAAACCCTCTGAATGTCTCGTAATACTCAAACCTGATGTGTGGCAATTGAGTATACTTCTATGGACTAGTCATAATTAAATGTTGATAAATGAGTAACGACAAGTATTTTAATGCACGAACGAGTCAGCTTATTTTGAGCTAAAGTGTTGGCGATTGCTGTTTAACGTCGTACATAACATACTAGTTAACTGTTGTTAAAAGGTTGCACACAGCATACCAAACGCTGCTGTTTAAAGTTGCAGACAGCATACCAAACACTGTTGTTTAAAGCCGCACATAATATACGACACGCTGTGGTTAAAAGTCGCACAATGCATACCACATGCTGTTGCTGAAAGTCTCATATAGCACACTACACGCTGAGGTTTAAAGTCGCGCACAGCTTACCACACGCTGCTGTTAAAGATTTCAAATAACATACCACACGCTGTTGTTGAAGGTTTCACATAGCATACCACACACTGTTGTTAAAGGTAGCACATAGCATATATCAAGCTGTTGTTAAAATTCGCGCAAAGCATAACACACGCTGTTGTTAAAGGTTGCACATAGCATACCACACGCTGTTGTTAAAGTTGCACATAGCATACCACACAGTCGTTGTTAAAAGTATCACATAACATACAACACAACTGTTGTTTAAAGTCGCACGGAACAAGAAACACAGCTGTTATAGGTAGTCTCATATTGACATTTGCGTCAGCCAATCAAATTGTCTCTACACAATCGTTAGGTATCAACAGGGGGAATAACCCATATGAATTAAATGAAATAGAAAAGCGGTATTTTTGTTTGGCCTGGCTTTGGTACAAATGATGAATACGGTCACACGTTGTCAACTTTATTGAAACGGCCACCACAATACTGCTCCACAATGACGAGGGTAGTGTACATAAGGCGTATAAGTGTCAAAATGACTGCGCGAATTCGCTAGCAGATCTGGTTCTACATTAGTCGCACTTCCTTACGGTCGGCATTGCAAAGGGCGAATCAAAAACATGTTGGTACACAATGGAACGCATCCATTCTACTGTTTTGGAAATTGTAATTACAAGCAAGGCCAAAGGTATATTGAGATATCTAGAAATTATTTGGCCTCTAACTTTGGAGTCATTTTCAGGAAATAATTCATCGAAACTGTGACAGTTTTATATCGACTGGGGCAAGTTTCATATAACTTCAGATATATGTAATTATGATCCAATTTATTTTAGTTAGGCTGTTTTTCATATCGCTGTCACCCCAAAGAAAAAGCCTCCCATTAGGGGAATTAAATCAATGAAGATATTAGGACATTATACTCGGAATCATTGTCATTGTACGAAAAAGTCTGAAAATGATTGAATCAATTATTTATATTCGTAAGAACGAGATCAAACTGCACTTATGTTGATCTTCGCCTATACCTGTGATCATTGAAAATGAGCACACAAATGTTTGCATATGCCGTGGGTTGTGTCTACTTAGTCTGAGCTACACATGAAAGATTAAACCATATCCTGCTATATTTATTAAAGTGGTAATTATATAATTAAGTTTCATGATGTGTTTGCACTTTTATGATTTCGTATTGCTATAGTTTAGCGAATGTAACATGATCCTCGTTCATGCAGTCTGATCGTCGTTCATTTTAATCGCAAGCGATGTAGACTATCGCAAGGCGGCGGACCGCGTAAAGGGATGTGCTAGACTATATGATATTGTTACCCAAAGGCACTACCTATAAACAAAACATCTCGGTGACATTTTACTGCATACTGAATTATTAAAAATCATAACCCATTACATAACAGGAAACTGGAAAGCTGCAAAGTCTCTAGATATCAAAGAACATGGATGGCCAAGGCTTTTACAATTTTAACATATCAATTTATCAATTGTTTTAACAGAAATTTTGAGATCAATATAGGACTAGATGAAGATGGGTATTTACAAAAACGATAGTCAGACCTTGCATTCAAATCATTAATCTGTGTTGCATTATATATAAGCCGTTCCTAGAGAAAACCAACATTATGGACTCTGCGTAATGTATCGAACCAGATTAGCCTTTGCTAGTAATAAATTGATAGATGATCGTCATAACACGATACTTCCCATATTAACCCCGCGGTGAATAGATATATCAACATGATAAGTGTCATCTGCATTCGATGGTGTATTTGCATATTGCATTATTGGTATCACAATTCTCTAGACGTAATAAAAACTACACATAATTATATAGATATTCCATATAATCCGCTGGAAGACGGTTTATCATATTTATCTAACACATTAAACCCTTTCCGAGATATTGACGAATTTTCACACATCTGCAGCAAAACAAGTCTTAAAATATGGTGAGCTAATAAATATTACTCATAATGAGAAAATTTCTCATTCTGCCACCATGTTGTTGATACTTTCATCTATTGAGAATGTCCATACTTTTGCTTAGGCATTTTGAAAGTCGTCCGTTGCCGATTTGTTGTTTCGGGAATGGTTAGTAGAACAAAAATCCGGTATATATCTGTTCGTTTGGGAATCGGCTATAATACAGTTTCGTGGGCAGAACATTAGGTTAGACTCCTGGAAAACACGAAGTACACTCAAAAGATGTTAGCGTCTTGGGAATTTATTCTTTATCCTGTACTGAACTTCAACATCAGTTAGAGGTTATATGGACTTTACTACGTCATAATGACTGATGAAGGTTACACACAAGTATATATAGGGGAAATATGCGTATTATACAATAACACAGTGAAACCTGTGTAAGAGGTCACCTCTATAAAGCAGAACTTGTATAAAGCAGCACTTGGAAGATTTACAAAACACACATTGTCTTCATTTAGCAGCCATTTTTGTTATGTTCCCTTGTGTGGATGACGACGACAAGTTTGACTGTATATTAAACTATGATCCTGAACAAGACGATTGGCATGAATATATAGTTTTCATATTGGATATAATTGAGCCGTTCCACGAGAAAACCAACATGATTGTCTCTGCGCAATGTATCGACCAAAATCAGCCTGTGCAGTCCGTTAAGGCTAATTCGGATCGATACATGATAATTCCGCCTCAGGGGGATAGAGGTATTTAGTAATGATTCCCGAAACAGAAATCCACAGTAGGCGAAAAGTGTCTGTTCGGTTTAGCCTGCGCGGCATGCTATAGCTGATCCGGGTCGATACTTTACGCAGAGTGCACAAAGTTGGTTTTCTCGTGGAACGGCTCATATTTAGGTCAAAGGCCTGAACATACAATGAGTGTGATACACACTGGTAATACCAATTTGGAACATTGTTGATCATTAATGTTTAACTATTTGCCACGCGCACCTAATCTGCAAACGATTGCTTTAAAAGTATATAAGTAAACATATGTAAAGTATCTGTAAAAGGAAGTGTCTCCTTTTGCAAAAGAAAATGTTTCAAAAATCATTTGCTGCAGATGTTCAAAATGTGTCTGATTGTGGGACAGGGTTGACGGTGCCATGCACGTGATAGTTAAAGGACTGTGGATGGGGTGAGATAACATGCATATCCCCGAGATACATGGAACCATATAGAGCGACTTAATATTGTTTCGCAATGTAACATTACACCTTTGGTATTGTTAGCATATCACACATCATTTAATTAGAAAGACATCTGGGAATTTGTGATCACAGTAGATTCAGATGAGCCAGTGCAAACGAACATAGGCAGACACTGAATAATCATTCAACTTAATAGTATTATTAATTATTTACCTAGGTATGTTCATGTGCATGTACAGTTTAAACACGACGGATTAAAACTCCGCTTTTGACTAGATAAATACGGTACCAAATATGGTAATGGTAAGTAACTGAAATAGAAATGGTGTTTATTTTGTCTTTATTTTGACTTTAAAGTTAAACAAGATGTATAATAAAAGGAAACTGGTGTTGCGTTAGCGATATTTCGATTTGTATAATCTACTGGGGGCGTGGACTATTTGAAATCAATCTCGACCTTTGGTTCCACGCCCCTCGTAGAAGAATACGAAGCCCGATGTCGTTGCTGCAGCATACTATTCCCTATACATTAGTCTCAATGCCTCAACATACTATTTCATATACATTAGTCTCAATGCCACAACATACTATTCCCTATGCATTAGTCTCAATGCCTCAACAAACAATTCCCTATACGTTAGTCTTAATGCGTCAACATAGAATGCACTATATGAAAGTTCTTGATAGTTATTTTTTTTAAAGAGTCTTGTCATTTTTCGTCAGATAAAGGTGTATGAGAAATGAAACCTTAAATTTTCCTAATCAATTTGATGTATGAAGATTAAATTTAAAGAGAAGTGCAGCCAATTATACTGAGAGTTGGATATATTTAAGGTCAAACAACACTCAGTATCTGGGAAAGCTTTTGGCTGTGGCATATTTCTATTGGATGTTCTATGTTCTACTCAAATTAATACCTGGACATTGACAGGACACATTTGAACAACTATGTTATATTTTGAATGTGCATTTAATAACATTAAACGCTTTGTTTCATTGAGACAATACGTTATTGAAAATAAGAAGTAAATCATCATCGCTAAGTATGATCACGATTTTAAGACGGTAAACGAGACCGAACTGTCGAAGTTCATGTTATATTGACCGTCTAGAGATTAAATGGGTGAGTATTTGAAAGATGCCCTTAAGGAAAACCACTATTGACCACTATTGGCGTTATTATAATAAGTTTGAAAACAGACATACATGCATGCGCTCCGAGTCTTAAGAATCCAAATGGATAGAGCTTGACCTACCTTTTTTTAAACCATCTTTGATTAATAATGGACCTGGGTAGAGCCAGATAAGACTGCACGGATTCGCTGGCTGTTCTGGATATACACTGATCGCAAAACCCTAACACAGATCATATATGGAATGCAATTCATGTGATAAAATGATACTATTCTAAACAAAGCACCAACAAACCTACAGCTGGGAACATAATCAGCTTCCGCTAAACGTTTCCGATCGTTATATACGTTTGTATATTTCAAATTGACTTATTTATATATTATTCAACGAAAAAGGACGAAACATTTAAACCTGTATTCAATACTGGTTTAAATGTCCTCGATGATATATTTTTGATATGCTATGTTCGGTTTTTATTTGGATTGCATAGATTTCCTTCGAGCAGTATCTTAATTAAATAACGTGTTACAACACATTTGCATTGGTAACTCATTTATTACAAGTATCATGTAAATAAATACAGATTAATGAATTTTCTAACATTCAAATTACCATAAATATACGAAATATATTATATTTTGATGAACACGATTGAAAACCTTCCCAGCCGAGAACGAAATAATGGTAGGTTATTTATTTTGCACTTCCAATGTACATAGTAAGTATGTACTAGGTAAACAATCATGGGGTATTGTTGACGAGTGAACATTAATGATGTGCCTGATCCGAACTATCTGATCATGATTTGCGCCACCTGTCGTACACTTCGTTACATGTGCTGGTACTACAGTAACTAGATAGCGAAAGTTTATATTTATCTCAGACCTTTGGGAAGGTTAATATCCGCAAACATCCAAGCGATGATTTTCTGCAGCACAGTCCAAATGTAATCAACAATAGATGGGTTTATAAGTATCAGCGATTCATCACAGGTAACATGTTTATGATAAATCAGCGCGTTGAAATCAATAATAAATGTTGATGCATTAACCGTAGTTCAACTGATTTGTATTTTTTTGGTTTGATTTATTATTCTAGTTTACTTAGGAAATTGCAAAATGTTTGCGTGACTGGTTCCCAGCAGTCAGCAGTACGTATTACCCTCGAAACACTTTGATATTACTTGACTACAAATTATAGTAGTCTAAAGCATCATTCAAAAAATCGCTTCCCTTCATGTTATCTTACCTTTACATCTCACTATCTATATATCAAATTACGCTTTATTCAGTCAAACATACATTGACCTGAATCAGTTAACCGGATTGAAAGCCTTTAATTATAGTACAAAGGCGCAAAACTATGGGTCGGTCCTTAAACCTGTATTTGGTACTCTAATTCCAATGTAAATTATTTTATTGCGTGTTTTTCAAAGGATTATTGAAAAATGACAATGGCTGTGTCCTTTTATCTCGCTGTATCAAAACGTTACTTTATCAAGTGATACTTTTAACCCTCTATCATGTCTTCATCCAGTCTCTGCATATCCAACACTTTTCAAAGCCTGTCAGTAACATACCATTTGTATGTTTAGAAGTCAGATCGAGGCACTGATATATTCTTGAACATATAACAATCGATATTTTTTCTCGAGGTATAGCTATATGAAATATAGTTTGAACTAACACAGAAACAAAGAATTCAGGGCAAAACTTTATATGTTTAAAATGCATCCAGCAAGGAGAAGAATTGATAATAGTATTATTTGTGTTCTAATCCACTAAGAAGGTTTTTTTCTGAAATGTTGCCGACATTAACTTGTTTATTTGCTTTAACTGAAATAAATAAGCTTAAACCAAAGAATTAACAAATGAAATAAATACATAAACAATTTGCAACAGTTTGTGACTGGTTCCAGTGCTGAATTAAACAGATAACAAGAAGCCCCGTACATCTTCTCAAAGAATTATTTTTAACAATTTCATCATGCAAGTTTTTCCAATACATATAGATCTAGGACCATTTACCAGACTTTGTAATGGAGGAATGGTACCTATGGGAATACAAGATATGATACAGTATTAGCTTTGAGACGTTTATGCCTCGAGTCCGCTCTACGTTGGTCGTTTGTGGAATACCCTCATTAGTAATGACAGTCTTTATCTTAGTAATAGCACCCTCCCATGATAACACATCCCAAAGCATATCTTGTTTTAACACACTAACACAAATCGAGGCGTAACATTAATTCTTGGCTTTCTCACACCAGTAGTCCACACACTATACTTAACAAGCAATTCACTGCTTTTCCACATAGACTATTAGTCCATTAGTTGAAAATGAATTACGCTTGTCACCGTGACTTTTGTGAAACGTCGGAAAGAATGTTGGCCGATCTGGAGGTCCGATCTCACAACCCCTGGATTGACAGGCCGCGTCGATACCGACTGGGTTAAGGTTTTGATAAGAGTAGATAAATGTCTGTCCATGAATTCATGTTATCTGATATAAAATCAATATATCTCTTTAACGTTTCTTTAATGGCCTTCCGTGAAGAAGTTGTGAACAGAACAGACCCAGATTAGATCGTAGGGAAACAGTCATTCAGCGCTCTGAACCAAACATGAATTAACGATTACTTTTTGTATGTGCATAGTCAGCCTTCTGATCATATTCGTTATACAGATACTTTTGGAATAGATGGACTTCCAGATATTTTAAGGAGACGCAATCTTACAAGGTTAAGTTGAGAAGAGCGTTACACGATTTCATTTCTTTCAACTTTTTTAATTTTTATTTATTATAAATACTTGTAATATAAAAATTGTTATTGAGAACACGCATTTTCTTTTCCAAATTAAGCACGTCTGCAAAAGGGTGGTGAAATTCATTTGGTACTTCAGACATCTGTATTTACAAATATGTTGCTAAAAATACGAAACCCTTAGACATTTCCAAATGACTCTAAGCAATAACCGTGACAACTGTCTATTAACATTGCCCATTATATGCAAGTTTTTAATCTGTGTTTCAGCATTTATGTAATGACTTAGTTATCCTTTGCATGATGGCCAATGCTTCTGCAAAGGTTACAATTGACAAATTAACACATTTTTGGTAGGTCTATTTTAATGCAAAGAGTGAATACGTGTACATCGCTGGAAATAGAATTTAATCAATTAAAATGATCAATGAATCATATTTCCAACGTTTGACAAAATACACGATGTAACTGTGTAGCTCTTACTGAATGATAATTGACGATTGTATAGCAACCTTTAAGACATATTTTTAACATTTTGTAAAAAGGAGAAACTGCTTTAAACGAACAATGTCTCTTTTTTCTATAATGTTTTCAAATCACACTACCAAAAATCCAGATATAGAAGAATATAAAATGCTGTATAAAGTAATGGGTTAATCAACTTAGACAAATATTATCCTCAAAAACACTCTGATTGTCAAGGACAAATTTCATCCTGGATTATATAGGTCTGAGACTGGATAATTCAACTTCAGAGTATTCTTATGACCATAGTGGATATAGGTCTGCTTGTGCATCGATCAAAACTGGGCAATATTTGTTAAACCTTTCTTGACTTATGTGACTATTTCGATAATTTAGATAACTCGCTCAATTATTAATACATTCCGAACTATATGACAACTACCCTTAAATGAAAAGAGTTTCAATATATTGGAAGCTAGGGACCAAAACGACAGTTGTCCTCTTTTGTAAACAAACCAGTCAAACAATTTAATAATGGATGTGCATTATAAAAATATCCCAGGAGAAGCAACGACACAGAATTCCACTTAATATGAAATGTCAAATGTTGTTTTGTAGAAAAGGTCGTCTAATTATTAAATAGGAGTTGTGGCTTCATCGATCGAGATTTCATAACTGGATTAATTGATAAATGAATCATGATAGGGAAAAAATGAAAACAACAGGAGAAAGAAAGAGAGAAACATGTACAGAGACTTTAATGCAACGTGACAACTTGGTATTAGGCGTATAATTTTGCTTTGTCGTACTGAATATTTGACCTCGACTAGTCGAAATTCCGAGGTTTTAGGGTCGATATTATCGCTCTAATTTAAAATTGTCTACCTGAAACATAACGCGACAACTCGAAATTATAACTGGAAAATATCAAGTTAAATAATTTAGAGTCGCTTGTCGCCTTGGGATTTTTTTTATATTGGTTAGCATCGCCTGAAGGTGTGCCCCGATGAGGCAAATAAGGAAGACTATAACGCTTTCCGACGGTACAGCATTATCTTGGTTAACGTTAATTCTACAGTTCGTTCCTGAAACCTGGCTTTACTATGACGAGACCACTCACATGTACTGTTGTCAGATGAGAGTATTCATTTGCAAGTTTACTAGCAATGCACCATTGTGTTGTAATTTCGCTTTAATTAAAAACAGAGCTACCAAAGGGATTAATTACGTGGCTAGGCTCCGTCTTAATTGTTATTCCCCTAATTGCTGTGTTCTCTCATCGGTTTGTGTCCGCAATAACGGGTTGCATCTCTGGTATTGCTGTACTAATAATCATTGATGAATAAATTGTAACTGTGTTCATTGACCCTACTCTTACTCCCCACTCCTTCTCGCCTACTGTGTATATTGTCATATAGTAACACAAGTATAATTATGTAAGTGTATTTATATATATATTAAGTTCTATACAATATTGTCTCTTCTTTCATATGTTTTATTATTTAGTATTCCCCCTGTCGCATTAATATTAAGGTGTGAACAAATATATAAACTTGTCAGAAGCAATACTGCTTAAATATTTCGTTCGTACAATACATTACAGCAAACGAATTTGAACATACATATAAGATATATAGAAAATCTTCAAAAATGAAAGTATAACTTTGGATTAGAGTTAAAATTGTTGTGGCAAAAGGAGCAATTGCTTTGTGTATTTGTAGATGCCGTCTGCTGCAGATGCACCATTCAGAATAAGGTATGTGGACAAGGGTTTAGGTAATGTTGACTTAGGTTAACGCATCACACGAAAACTGACCTGCGGAACTTATCAACCATCAATGATTAGTATAAGTTTGCATCTACTTGCAGTCTAGAAACGGTCTCTTTCCCCTTTAACATTTACGCGTATAAATATCAGGGACGACTCTGGAAAATTGATTTGGTCAAAGAACGAATATTCAAGTTCGCAACTTAATCGAAGAAACCTGTAATTTAGATCGTTTTTCGTATATCTCGGGTGTTATTTTGAGCCACACTAGACAAAAAGAGACCTTCAAACGTTTTAGAATTGAACGGTGCTCAAGGAAAACTAACCTTAGCGTTATGAATCATACTAAATGATACAAATGGATCCTACTTTCAAACGTGTGTTGAAACTCTCTTCGATGTATAGGCGAACAGTACATATCCATATTTAGCCACAAGGACGCGCAGGTTGGTCTGGATCTACACTGACTGCAAATGTTGTTATAGCGCGAATCAATTATAGAGGGTAGCAATCAGATTGAATACTAACACAGTTCTTTGGGATCATTACTGTTGATAAGGCTCCAAAACTATATCAGTTTACTTTGTACTCAGAAAGCATGCGCTCAAGTAGCGTATTTGCCAGTAGTTTCATACTCGAAATTGACAAATCAGAAGTCGTTTTTGGAGCATTGTGTTCATTTCAGAATACAGAGAACGTTTTCAGAGTGATATCGTTTTGGAGCCAGATGCTTCCAAGATATGCTTGCGATTATATAGATGACAGGAACTTTCTTGTTCGACCGCATAGAGGCACATGTTCTTAGATGGTCGTAAAGACTGGGACGTCGATTATCGTGTGGAATGGGTCATTTGGTATAACATATCTCTACGATAATTATCTCTGACATGGATGGGTGTTCGGGTGCGATAAGCATGCCGGCGTCATTCATTATTTACGTAGACACTCTGTTCCTGACACCGCATGACGATCAGGGGTGGCTATTAAAGTAATGGAAACAATGAATATTTGATAATTATAAATATGGTTTATTGGAAATGGGGTCAACGTCTGTATTCATTCCGGAATTAAGTTGGAAAGCAATGCTCTTCAGAGGTTAAATTGAACTTGACCCTTTCCCAAACTTAAAGCAAATGACATTTAAAACATAATGGCAAACATCTAAAAATCTCTATACATTTAAGTATTATTTTTGAATGGTATTAAAAGCATTATGCAAAAGGTAGAATTGCATAGCAGTATATATTGTGTTATCCCAATGTGTTCTGAAGTCTCCTGGTGTCTATGTAAAGTAACGTGTCTGTATAGTGGAAAGGGCTAAGATATTCAGTGTATTGAGAGTTTCAATATTGAGCCATTATATAATGTAATATTGAATGGTTCTCTCAAACTCATTACATGCTTACGTCAATCAATACTTAATATGAATACAGTGGACAAACGAGAACTTGAACTTGAAAGGGGACCATAACTTGCTCCGAGCTATAGAAGTGTTCAAGTGGTCGATGGATGTATACTTTATTCATGTATGTATTGTTAACTTCCTGATTCATTAATACTCAAGTGTGTATTATGGAAAGTACCTCAGTGATAGAATCATATCAAGGAAACTGCTGCTACGCCGTTTTCAAAGCACAGATCAATCCAAGAAAATGGTTCGAACTGCACGATATATTCGAATGATTCCATATTTGAGTTATCGTGCGTCCACAATATTTGAAAACAACTTCATAGACAACCACCATCTCACACATGGCTTACTTGACTATATATCACCTGGTTCAAAGTACATTAATCTTCCAGTTATTTCTGTCCTGAGCCGCCTCTTTGGTGCAGTGGTTTCAGTAGGACGGCCGCCTCTTTGGTGCAGTGGTTTCAGTAGGACGGCCGCCTCGTTGGTGTAGTGGTTTCAGTAGGACGGCCGCCTCGTTGGTGTAGTGGTTTCGGTAGGAGGACCGTCCACGTTGGTGTAGTGGCTTCAGTAGGACGACCGCCTCGTTCGTGTAGTGGTTTCAGTAGGACGACCGCCTCGTTGGTGTAGTGGTTTCAGTAGGACGACCGCCTCGTAGGTGTATTGGTTTCAGTAGGACGGACGCCTCGTTGGTGTAGTAGTTTCAGAAGGGCGGCCGCCTCCTTGGTGTAGTGGTTTCAGTAGGACGACCACCTCGTTGGTGTAGTGGTTTCAGTAGGACGACCGCCTCGTTGGTGTAGTGAGAAAACCAATATTGTGGACTCTGCGTAAAGTATCGACCTGGATCACTAAGCATGCCGCGCAGGCTAACCCGGACAAAAAATGTTCACCTCATGTGGATTTTCTGTTTCGGGAATCATTACTCTCTACCTCTATTTCTTTAAGACGGAATGTGTCGGCCCAGATCAGTCTGCGCGGAGAGCGCAGGCTGATCAGGGTCGATACATTACGCAGATGCCATAATGTTGGTTTTCTCGCGGGGTTGCTGATTTACCTTTTTAATGTAACTAAACGTTCAGTTATAGATATGTTCGATATGTTTGCTTAATTGTGCTTAAAGTCGTCTGCTCGGGTGTGTTGTACGTGGGCAAGGTTCATTTTTTACCTGGACCAGGATATTTTGCATCACATGATACTGATAGCTTGGGGTTATAAATAAAAGCGTTCATATTAAAAATCAAAGAGTAAAACGATCAAAAAGTGATTAAGAAAGCATGCTCCCAAAGGAGTTCTGAAGAAAATTGAAAAGTTATTGCCTCAAGAAACAAACGAGATTTTATTCCTTCGATTTTTTTTCTTGTCGGGGGCGTAAATTGTGTAGACTTTTCCTGCATACAGATGTTTGCTTACACATTTACAGCAGATTTATTTTAAAAATAGTTTGTCTAAAGGTTGGAACAATGACTCAATTTTCATTCTATCGTTTTTAGTGATTTCCCGTTATTTTCAAAGTCGTCTGTTGCATGCTATTTGTATGGGTAAAAGGGTGAATATGGCGAGTACCAGTTCTTGAGGTTTCCCCGCAAATTACATTTGGGATGGGAGCCACGTCTTCTATGATTGATCAATTTGTGAAATGTTATAAATAACTAATTCCTTTCTGACCTATAGCGGGTCACGTGATCAGTCTTAGTGGGACAGACCAATTGAGACAAGTTTCACTGTTTTACCGTTTTTGCTTCCAAGGCCTTGTCTGCGACAATTCTTAGCCGTTTCCCACATGTAATAAATTTGCACGTCTAGGCAAAAGTATGTAATTTCTTTAAACAAAAAATAGCATCAAATTTGAAAACATCGTGGAAAAGGGAGAAATTGCTAATCATGATCATTGCTCCTCTTTTCACTACATGTTTAACGTTTTCAAAAGCCGTTATCTGTACAGGCCCAAACAATCTATCTACATGCGGGAAATGGTTAAACTCTCACCACTGCACACACTACTTTAATAAACAATTACATTGTTGGAAGACGGATCATATCGTCGACGAGACGAACGGAACTTGTCTGTGTTTATGTTCCTTGAGATATCTGTCATAGTTTGATATTTGTAGGCGATATTAAGTTCAAAATAGTTCAGATATCTTAGTTACATTTCACAATAAGAGACGATGTTTCTTGTAACTAATTGTTTATAACCGAAAAAAAAAATTCAGCCCAGTGACTACAGTGACTACAGTGACTTCAGTGACTACATTGACTACATTGACTACAGTGACTATGGTGACTACAGTGACTACGTGACTATAGTGACTATAGTGACTACAGTGACTACAGTGACTACAGTGACTACAGTTCAATATAAAAACATTTATTCCCTTGAACCAAGTTAAAACTAACATATATCATCTTAGAGAAACGCCTGCTCTAAAGGACATCCTGGTAACATGGGAGAATACGAAGGGAAAGATAACCTCTCCATTATTTAAAGCCATGTTCTTTTACCCACCATAAAATGAAGTAATTATTTCAAATTTCAAATTTGGCCTTTGGTCATTGTTTACCGAGCGAAATTTCTGGCCGCCTATTGCAAGCGCTTCTTTTATTGACACGACGTCAAGTTCTAAATATTCAAATGTCTATTTCCCGGTGACTTTTGGAATTCACTGAAAGGGGTAAACTGATTCCTTAAATAAGGAATGAATTGTATTGTCATGACTTGCGTAAATTGATTCAGTCTACTTTCTAGGGGTTACCAATGTTTTCTACCAATATCTCACCTATGAAATCAGTCCGGCACAAACAATAGATACATGACTAAATAATTGATAGAACACTATTGCTTCTTGTTTTAATTGTGAATTAAGCCGTTTTTAAGCGGGTTACTTGGCATATCACGCCATTTCCTGAATACGTTACCAAAAGTGCTATCTTTGCTACCTCAACTAACTTAGTGCACGATGCCAAAAGACATAGCGAGTTAGATAGTTACCAGACGGTTGTTTATATCGATCCACAACCTCGTGCCGTTTCAGTAAGGATAATTATTTGTTGCTGGGTTATTTAGTTTATGTGTTGCAAAAATGACATTTACCATGCTCCGCAAACGTTTAGATTTCTTGATATTGTAGATCTCCTGAGGGCACGAGGTTCTGTGAAATTGTATTGAAGTGTGTAATGGTGAATGTTTGGCAGCACGATATAACTGGCGCCTAATCATCTGTTATCTATATACAGCAATATATGATCTGAAGACCTCCTATAATATTCGTTCCATATGAAGTTCTCTCCGATAAAATAAACTACCGATAGGGTAATTGCGACCACTGTAGACGTGTTAATCCCACAATTCATGTTGGGAATGGAAAGTCAATTCTACAATTTCTAAGTTTTTTGGTATGAACTGTCGCGTGCATCAGCACATAGGGATGTCTTTACTCGCAATTTGATCTGAGTCTTCACTTAACAACAACTAGTCTCATAAGCTTTGACCAATCGGGTAAGAAACGCTTAATATATATTTTAGCATGCTCCAGTAAAAACCAACATGGCACGTGTAAATATTTACTTATGCATTTTTGCAAACTGATTTAATAGTCGATGTATGTCGGAGATTTTGTGAAACCTTCTGTGACTGTTTGGTGACAAGTGCATATCTATGCAATGTATGTTGATCTGGATTTACATAAGCGTTAAAGTTGGGTTTTCCTTTCAATAGCTTTTTACTTTTGCAAACTCCAAATAGTTGTTTCCCTTCACAGATCGTATTCCTGCACTAAATGTATTGTATATGGTTTGACTGAACATTGTTCTGTAATATTGACAGAATCTTATGCATTTAGTAGTCCTTCTGACTTTAGCACTCGTCTTTGTGAACTTAGAATATTACTGCCTATACAAGGCATTGCGTTCTTTAAAGTCATTCTGTGGACATAACACTTTTCTCTTTTCTTACCAGTTTGTTGGTAAGTCATAAAGGCATTAACAATTTGTGCATGCCTGAGGTGATACCATATAAATCGTATCTCTTTTAGTCCGTAAAACTTTAATTTATATAAAGTTTAATCTCGATGAAAACTAATATCACACATGCGAAGCCTAGCATCGAAAGGATTTAAACTATATAACAAAGTAGTTTCATGGACATAACGGTTTTAATACCTAATATATGTTTCTTTTCTCAGCTAGTAGTTTCATGGACATAACGGTTTTAATACCTAATATATGTTTCTTTTCTCAGCTAGTAGTTTCATGGACATAACGGTTTTAATACCTACTATATGTTTCTTTTCTCAGCTAGTAGTTTCATGGACATAACGGTTTTAATACCTAATATATGTTTCTTTTCTCAGCTAGTAGTTTCATGGACATAACGGTTTTAATACCTAATATATGTTTCTTTTCTCAGCTAGTAGTTTCATGGAAATAACGGTTTTAATACCTAATATATGTTTCTTTTCTCAGCTAGTAGTTTCATGGACATAACGGTTTTAATACCTAATATATGTTTCTTTTCTCAGCTAGTAGTTTCATGGACATAACGGTTTTAATACCTAATATATGTTTCTTTTCTCAGCTAGTAGTTTCATGGACATAACGGTTTTAATACCTAATATATGTTTCTTTTCTCAGCTCGTATTCCTGCACTAAATGTATTGTATATGATTTTACCGAAATGTGTTCTGTAATGATGTTAGAATCGTAGGGATTTAGCGTTCGTTGAAAACTAATATCACGAAATAATAAGAAACAAAACTTACAGCATCGTTAGGACTTAAAACTTATGACACAGTAGTTTCATGTACACACGGGATTAAATACCTAATATATATTGATCTGCCTGTTAACTCTTTCAGCGCCAAAGGCAATATTGAGGTTTTTGCAAACAATACTGATTCAGGTGAGTCAGCTCCTAACGAGCTGTCTCACCTGAAATCAGCATTGTTTGCCTTTAAGTTATCAAAATAGTCCACACTTTTATTACATAAGAAATGGAGACGCCCGATTTTGAACATGGAAGAGTCTACTTTAAACAATTCGGCGCTGAAAGAGTTAATGATTTGTTAAAATTTCACCAAGTTAGGTACACAAGTACTCAACGAGTTAATTTAAAGTAGACGGATTGATTCGGCACTTGACACGTGGGCGAGGAATTGCTGGATGAAGTGTCTCAATGAATGGATATTGTAAGTAGAATGGAAAAGAAAAACTTCTGCCATATTACAGGGAAGGCGACCTTTTTCATTTCGAGACAGCTTAGATCCAGCTTAGATCCAGGTTAGAACACATACAAGGTTTACCTGTTTAACCTGTTCTAGTCGAAAAGCATCATGGAAACCTCAAGAGAACACCAATTTACAATATCAGACTTTGCAAATACACAGTCGTATCAGGTTCTACAGTAAAAGGTGTATAACAATATCAGACTTTGCGAATACACAGCCGTATCTGGTTCTACAGTGAAAGGTGTATAACAATATGAGACTTTGCAAATACACAGACGTATCTAGTTTTACAGTGAAAGGTGTATAACAATATCAGACTTTGCAAATACACAGTCGTATCAGGTTCTACAGTAAAAGGTGTATAACAATATCAGACTTTGCGAATACACAGCCGTATCTGGTTCTACAGTGAAAGGTGTATAACAATATCAGACTTTGCAAATACACAGTCGTATCAGGTTCTACAGTGAAAGGTGTATAACAATATTAGACTTTGCGAATACACAGCCGTATCTTGTTCTACAGTGAAAGGTGTATACCTATATGAGACTATGCGAATACACAAGCCGTATCTGGTTCTACATGTATATCAATATGAGACTTTGCGAAAACTTAGTCGTATCTGGCTCTACTGTGAAAGATGTATACCTATATGAGACTTTGCGAATACACAGCCGTATCTGGTTCTACATTATCCAGAAAAGCCAACATTTATTAATTGTCCCAGAAATTGGCTCATATATCCTCAGTGTATAAACGAGCAGCGTCTGGCGAGATGGCGTCTAATATATATCCGTCTTGGGGGTATCGAGGTGGAACCTATGGGGCTATAATTCCAGTTTTTCATCAAGGGTTACATACATGTATTGCTCTTGTAAACTTCTACTAACGATAAACAATCATGAAGATACTAAGCGCGTTGAGAGAATCACCAAGGTTTTCTTTGGACAGAGTTGTAACAAGACACCAAATCACCGCACGCGGCTTAAATGCTGTAAGCCCCCGACAGGAAAGACATTATTCAAAAGAATAGTAACACTCGTCACGCTAAGCTAACCAAAAATACTTAACCAATTGCCCTGTATGGACATCTTGTCTCGCCTACACTGAAATATTGGAGGAAACATGTTTTTTATGAAACAGGGTAAAACTAGTGACCTAATGATGGTCTCTTTGTCAACCTTTGCTTTTACAATGAATCGCTGCATTATCCCATTTCTTCAAAGGCATAACGTCAAAGGTTCAATTTCTTTCAACAGGAGGAAAAATTGGACTAAGACAAGAGCGAAATGGCATTATCATCATATACCTGCTGACATATGTTATAACTCGGGTCTTAAAATATGTAGAAAGTTATTTTGATACAGATCTCAAAACGATGTGCAGAAAAGGAGAAAGTGCTTTTTTAACTTTCAAAATCCGTCTGCTTCATAAAAAGTTGTCTGTATCAATTTTAGATATAAGAGAAACCATGAATAATACATGCGGATATAGTATTTATATTTTAATACGTGAGTTGTTGTCGAGACATTGTATGTATAGTTTTCAGGTCGATTTTATCTGTGTCAGTCACACAATTTTGGTTTTCTATATTACTGAAACACTATTGACACTTTTGACTCTACACTAGGCAGGACTGTGTTTCTAATACTTTACATGATCAGAAGCAGACTACTTCCTACGACGAGAGCATGTTATATGACTAGTCCCATGACTTGTTACGACTTGGTATAACTAGATACATACCATCGTATTACCAGGATACATACCATCGTTTTACCAGGATACATACCATCGTATTACCAGGATACATACCATCGTATTACCAGGATACATACCACCCTATTACCAGGATACATACCATCGTATTACCAGGATACATACCACCCTATTACCAGGATACATACCATCGTATTACCAGGATACATACCATCGTATTACCAGGATACATACCATCGTATTACCAGGATACATACCACCGTATTACCAGGATACATACCACCGTATTACCAGGATACATACCATCGTATTACCAGGATACATACCACCGTATTACCAGGATACATACCATAGTATTACCAGGATACATACCACCGTATTACCAGGATACATACCATCGTATTACCAGGATACATACCATCGTATTACCAGGATACATACCACCGTATTACCAGGATACATACCATCGTATTACCAGGATACATACCATCGTATTACCAGGATACATACCATCGTATTACCAGGATACATACCATCGTATTACCAGGATACATACCATCGTATTACCAGGATACATACCATCGTATTACCAGGATACATACCATCGTATTACCAGGATACATACCACCGTATTACCAGGATACATACCATCGTATTACCAGGATACATACCATCGTATTACCAGGATACATACCATCGTATTACCAGGATACATACCATCGTATTACCAGGATACATACCATCGTATTACCAGGATACATACCACCGTATTACCAGGATACATACCATCGTATTACCAGGATACATACCATCGTATTACCAGGATACATACCACCGTATTACCAGGATACATACCATCGTATTACCAGGATACATACCATCGTATTACCAGGATACATACCACCCTATTACCAGGATACATACCATCGTATTACCAGGATACATACCATCGTATTACCAGGATACATACCATCGTATTACCAGGATACATACCACCGTATTACCAGGATACATACCATCGTATTACCAGGATACATACCACCGTATTACCAGGATACATACCATCGTATTACCAGGATACATACCATCGTATTACCAGGATACATACCACCGTATTACCAGGATACATACCATCGTATTACCAGGATACATACCACCGTATTACCAGGATACATACCATCGTATTACCAGGATACATACCATCGTATTACCATGATACATACCATCGTATTACCAGGATACATACCACCGTATTACCAGGATACATACCACCGTATTACCAGGATACATACCACCGTATTACCAGGATACATACCACCGTATTACCAGGATACATACCACCGTATTACCAGGATACATACCATCGTATTACCAGGATACATACCATCGTATTACCAGGATACATACCACCGTATTACCAGGATACATACCACCGTATTACCAGGATACATACCACCGTATTACCAGGATACATACCATCGTATTACCAGGATACATACCATCGTATTACCATGATACATACCATCGTATTACCAGGATACATACCACCGTATTACCAGGATACATACCACCGTATTACCAGGATACATACCACCGTATTACCAGGATACATACCACCGTATTACCAGGATACATACCACCGTATTACCAGGATACATACCACCGTATTACCAGGATACATACCACCGTATTACCAGGATACATACCACCCTATTACCAGGATACAAACCATCGTATTACCAGGATACATACCATCGTATTACAAGGGATGTATTCAGATGACCTTATAGACACTTGTTAGGGGTTTTATAAGTCAAGCCGAATTAACGGGTCAACTAAGAGCTTTACATTTGCACATGTTGGAGTGCTGGGTGAGTTAGGTTAATACATAAATATCAATACATTGTACTCCCGGTGTTAAACTGAACAATTGTTTTAAGACACCAAGAGGTCGTAGTTCGTGTGTTGTTGCCTTTAACAGAACTAATGCAAATTGTTTTACCAGAAAAAAACAATATTTATAACATGAATACATTATCTACGACTTGTACTTAGAATTGAAGATGGTCATAAATATGACCCTAATGCTTTTACACAGATTGTAGAAACACGGAGGAGGCAATACCTTCGTTAAATACATTATACTCATACATGCAATGTTAACAAAGTGTATGTCCAAATACCATGTGAGTATACCCTAATGGTTACCAAAACACATGAGCATATACCATACGTATTAAATCATGAGTATATCGAGGGCTTGGTGTGAAAGGGATGTAACTAAAAACCTATTTTCAAAACCCTGGTTTAGGGGCAATGGCACCTAAATTTCCATTGTTTACCAAGTAAAATGATATAACGCTTATAAAGACTTTATGGCGAGGTGATTTACCTTGGTAAAAAAATACCAATTTTAGTTATAACCGTTTCACGCCAAGCCCTCGATATAATCTTATTCGTATAAAATCGTGGCTACAAAACTATGTCCATGGACAGTCTACTTAATATATACCGGTGGCTTCATAAACGATCCTTAGTCGTAATTACTCATCGGCTATACACAATGCTATGTCCAACTGCCTAAAACGTATTAACCCTTTCAGCGCTGAATTGTTTCAAGTAGACTCTTCGATGTTCAAACTCGGACGACTCTATTTTCGTGTTATATGATTGTTGAAATATTTTTATAACAAACAATACAGATTTCAGGTGAGACAGCTCGTTGCGAGCTGACTCACCTGAATCTGCATTGTTTGCAAAAAGCTCAATATTGCCTTTGGCGCTGAAAGAGATAACGCATTGCTACTGAAACCTATGTTCAAACACCGTATTCGTATATATACGAATTGCTACATAAGCATATGTCCCAAAGACATTATACGTATAAATACTTATGGCTACCATAAACATATGCCCATAGCTTACAAAAGAACCTATGTCCAAAGCCCTAATATATATAAACACATTGCTTCTAAAAGCTATTTCCAAAGACATTATATGTATATTCCCAAAGCGGAGGCCTCTTTTTAACGACAATTTTGATCATTTGTCCACATCTGGCGTAAAATAATGCAATACCCTAGATAACAAAAATCTTTATCTTGGGATGGAGTAGAATGATTTGTGGGAAAGGGTGAACTCTCAATACAAGCAACGTCTCCTTATTCTACAATAATTTCCAACGCCGTCTGCATTCTGATACGTTAACTTTATTCTTTCCTCCTATCAGGAGTATGTGTATACTACTATTTTGAGAGTAGCACCTTTTTAAAACAGATGTATTGCATCCCCTTAATGTTGACACCGGACCGCGGTCCCTTCGTATTGAATGTTCCCATAGTAATCAATTTGTGTTCGATTTGATGAAATGGCCTGTTTCGCACGTATATGCGTTATTTGAGAGCGATGGGGAACGAAATTGCCTTTATTGACGTGGTCACAAAATATCACCAATTTTCCTTGTTTATACCAGCGGATATCAAGATCAGGTTTTCTTTCTTTTACAATTATCCTGTTGATTCGACGTTATCGGAGTGGTGTCTTTTCTTAATGCTGTAATATATAGTCAGATGTTCTAATGCGTAATCTTGTCTATGATGATTTTAAAAGTTTAAATATATTTATATAAACGAACTTTCCTCTTATCGATTATCCCTTTATAACATACAACAAATCTGCAACAGAAGAATTTGAAAACAAAGATATGGTGTCAAATGGAAAAACTGCTCGTAATGAACAATTACTCCTCTCCTCATAAATCTTTCAACAATCGTATGCACCAGGAAGCGTCTACATGTATGTATGGGTAAAGGGTAATCGTTGCAGTATAATCAGATGTTTTAATGCGTTATCCTTTCTCTAACGATTTCAAAAGAAGGGTGCATATATATAAACGAACTTTACTCTTAGCAATTATGACATAATTATGTAATGTTTGTCAACACCTCGGATTCATAACGATACTATCGGATGACAGACAAGTATCTACATGTAACGCATCGGGAAGGTTTATGATTCATCAATCCGGCTAAAAATGTCGCTAACTGAAATAGTTATTAAATTGATTAAAAACAGATATGTTCAGAAAAATCAGCCAAATCAGTACTAAGTAACGCCAATCGATATATATTACCTTTCCAGTCTTGAAACTTGTCCAGAGCCTTTAGGATTTGTAAACTTCTAAACGAAGAACGGAGATGACTAGGAATTCCCTCAGGTCTCATGACCAGCATTGTTCCTCGTATATATATGAGCTGTTCCACAATAAAACCAACATTATGGACTCTGCGTAATGTATCGACACAGATCAGCTTGCGCAATCCGCGCAAGCTAATCCGGGCCAACACATTACGTCTCAGGAGGATAGAGGTATAGAGTAATGATTCCTGAAACAGAAAAACCAAAGGAGGCGAAGAATGTCTGTCATGGTAATCCTGCGATGCATGCTTAGGCTGATCCGGGTCGAAATGTTTCAGCAGAATCCACAAAATTGGTTTTCTCCTGGAACAGAGCATATGATTTAATGGTCTCGAATAAAGTCTTTATATGAACCAGTGCATGCAGAGAAGGTACACGTTTGCCTTTCAGAGCAGTGTTGGTTCGGATTAGATTGTTAACCTACTCAGTCTTATCAAACTTTACACACATTGGCAGTTCATCTAACAAGTTTGTGTAAGTAAATTGTGAACTTTGTAGATCTTGGTCAGACTGTGCGGATGCACAGACTGATTTAGATCTACAATGTTCACAAAATACAATATTTTCTAATGCACTACGTATAAATAGACGTATGCAGTCAAATGCGTTGTCTGCTATCGACTGTGTGTACGTCAAGTTGACAGATTAACTATCATGAAATAAGCGTAATAACAGTGTTAGTGCATTGGGAGAATTCGTCTATTCAGACATTCAACGTGTTCTTTATTACTTCAACACGTACATAGGATTTCGTTTTATTGTGTTAACTGGTTGTCAATCCATCGGGTTTATTCCATACCTTCTAAATAGTATACCACGAGTGTATATAACATAATTGCCTTGCACTTCTAACATGATGCAATGTGACCTGTTTGCGGCAAGGTGATACAATCGGCTATGGCAGATATGCTATTAGACTAAACCGAAAAGACATGAACACTTTACATGATGACCTATAATGCCATTGCAGTAGACGACTTGTGTGACTGTAGGGAAAAGAACAAACTACATAAAACGAACATTTTCTCCATTTACCACCACACAGTTTGTATTGTGTACCAAACTCGTTCTTTCACTCTTGAAAGCTGCACATTTCTAGCTCAGGCCTCGGTTTAACACCTTTGTTAATATATTGCATATAAGTATATATATTACACCATAGCTCAATTACTACAATATGCTCTACATTTAGACGCTCTACAAGGCTTCCAAACTATAACACCTATCTAAAGAATTAAGTTAGATAACTCTACCCATAATATAATGCAAATATGGCCCTTTTTATATGTAATTCTGGCTAAAGTTTTGCGTGCAACTACACTAAGTGTCCATATATCATTAACCAATTAACGCATTACATTGAAACTTCATACGGCCATTCCCGTTCATCACATATATGTAAATAATCACGTTAGATAACTCTGCCTTACATGTAAAGCAAAGTGTGGCTCTTTATTATTTGACTTAGAAATATTGGTTAAAGTTGTGCATGCAACTAAATTAGAGTCCATCGCAGTAGCTAATAAGCGATGGAATAGTCTTAATGACAACTCGTGTTCCGTATACGAGAGTACTTTCAGAGCCAACGATTCAATTAATGGCGTATCATTTACACAGTTGAGAGCATGTATTTAATAGTGCTGTTTATCGATCGAAACAATTAATGACTACAAACAATTTAGCGGTGAAACTTGTTGATTATTACTTCACTTCACGGCATATCAATCATTTAAACCTGTCCAACTACAATAATTATGTACGAGATAACTTCGAAAACATCGAGGCAAAAATCTGGAAAACCTCAATATATGAAAGTATGATTATAAAACTAAAGTTGAAACTAGTAGTATTACAAACGGAGACAAATGCTCATTATAAACAATTTCCTCCTTTGAAACTATGCCGACAAACATCGTCTGCTGTTGTCAAAATGCGTCTGAGCAAGGGAAATGATTATTTCAGGTGAGCTATGAATGCCGCAGATGGAGATTGTAAAGTGTAATGAATTGCATTAATACGTATGCAATAGTATATAAATAACACATTGCTTTGAATTGGACAGTACTATTGTCAGCCTGAGGAGAATACTGTCACCCGAGCCGCAGGCGAGGGTGACAGTATTTCTCCGAAGGATGACAATATTACTGTCCAATTCAAAGTAATGTGTTATTTATTTTATTATACCGAAAAATAATACAATAATAAAATATAAATAATAAAATTATAAATAATAAATAAATAATATTAAAAAGTAAAAAAATAAAAAAATAAAATATTTGCATATTATTTATATATTTTATGAAAATATTTTATTTTATTATTATTATTATTATTATTAGCATATGATCTGTAAAATGTTTTATAGCCCAAAAGTACAACATAGAGCGCTCTACATGTCTAGTTTTAATGAGTTTCATTAACATAAATCTTCCTACCTACTTAATTTGCATACGGCCGTGAGACAGTAAAAAAATTTGCATACAGCCGTGAGACAGTAAAAAAACTGTCGCATGGTCACGTGGTACATTTGTCTTGACAGTAAAAACAGCAACTTTTCGTCAATGGGAGTTTTATATGGACAATGAAATTGAGGTGTAATAAAATAAAATAACAGTAACACTGGTACATTATTGAGCAAGAGAAGAGAGAAGTACTACTAGAAACGCACTGTCTCAGCAAAATGACCATTGTTCGACTATATTTAGTATGGGCATCTGATGACAAATGACCATTGTTCGACTATATTTAGTATGGGCATCTGATGACAAATCACCATTGTTCGACTATATTTAGTATGGGCATCTGATGGCAAATCACCATTGTTCGACTATATTTAGTATGGGCATCTGGATGGCAAATCACCATTGTTAGACTATATTTAGTATGGGCATCTGGATGGCATATCACCATTGTTAGACTATATTTAGTATGGGCATCTGATGACAAATGACCATTGTTCGACTATATTTAGTATCGGCATCTGATGACAAATCACATTACTCGACTATATTTAGTATGGACATCTGATGACAAATCACCATTGTTAGACTAAATTTAGTATGGGCATCTGATGACAGCACGCTTGTATTCAGATTAGTTCCGTTACAGTTTATCTCTAGGTTCACGTCGATCGAAATCCTTTACCACAGACCGCAAATCTATAGAGAGGCGACTTGGACACATCAATGCAAAATTATGAAAATACTATATAATTATATGAATCAAATAGTAATAATTGTATGCAGTTGATGAAAACATTGTAGCAATCGTAGAATGTGCTTATTATAAGCAATTACTACTTTTAACTTTATGTTTTCAAATGCTGTCTGCGAAATTAAATGTTTAATCATGATTGCAAACATTGTCGCAAGATAGAAATTGTTCATTTTCTATTTATTCAGAAGTAGTCTTCTGCATATGCATCAAAAAGTACCTGCATGTTGGAAAGAGCTAAGGTGTCAGTGAAACTAGGGTCTCCTCTTTCCAAACTGATCATAAACAAGTTGTTGACATGACAGGTTTTTGTCCTATCGGGCTCTTAATTTAAAATGCAGGAAATCTAATCTATACATCGACACGCTTCATGGTTCAGTTATTGTGATCAACGTGGTGCCATCCCCGCTTAATTGATCAAAGAGATTGATTATTATTGCATTGCCTTCAAAGCGATAATTATAACATTTATCAATAACCGCTTCTCGTTCATATGGCTTATTTAGCATTTCAACGGTTAAAGGCTGGAAATGGTGTGTGATTCAACATATTAAGTGGCCCGGCATCGTTAACACTATAGTATGCGGCCTTGAACAGTTCAATAAACTATGCATGAATTCAAACAACACTTTTGAACATGCAGTCTAACGTCGCTACATATTGTCCGTTTCTCAATTGGTAGTAGAATGTATTAATAGTGTAAGTATCTAATCATTCGTTAAAGATCCAGAATGGTGGTACACTTTGAGACTGACATGTTTACTGTTTAGCGGACTCGATCTACGTGTATTATACGTCTGTGGCTGATTTAGTAAACTAAACAAGGCGTTCCAGTTCTTTAATCGAAACGATTTAAGAATAATCAGAAATTAAACAAGTCAAGTCGAAGTCAAATCAACACTTTTTATTGACGAAAACAGTATAAATGTTTAATAGTCTTTAAAAGCGGAGCATGCATATATAGATATATATACATAAATAGCAAGATCAAAGTATAATCAACCGGAAAGATAAACAATAAAGATAGTGACATTACACATTCTTATCACTTAGTGTTTGACTAGTAATGAAAACCGTTAGGCCAACGTGTTCATACCTATTGTATATAATTTAAGTATTTTTCATTCAATGAAAATAATACCAAATGTTTCATAGCGACGCTATAGTAACTTTCTAGATCTGTATTCGTCTTGATGCACGAAGTACGGATGTTGCAAGTCACCAAGCTTGGTAAACAAAGTACGGACGTTGCAAGAAACTCGGCTTGGTACACGAAATTCTGACGTTTCAAGAAACTCGGCTGTGTACACGAAGTACTGTATGTTGCAAGAAACTCGGCTGTGTACACGAAGTACTGTATGTTGCAAGAAACTCGGCTTGGCACTCGAAGTTATGACTTTTCAAGGAACTCGGATAGATACAAGAAGTTCTGACGTTGCAACAACCTCGGCTTGTTACACGAAGTTTTGACGTTGCAAGAAACTCGGCTTTGTACACGAAGATCTGACGTTGCAAAAAACTAGGCTTGGTACATATTTAATAGAGTTGAAAAGAGTGCGGCAAAAGTAGAATTTGCTCATTTTATTGAGCCCGTCCGTGGAGAAGGTACACGTTTTGAAAAGTATAATTACATATTAAAATGAGTTCAATTAATGAGTATTGAATAACGCATATAAATTTTATACTGCAATAATTAACAGTCCGATATCGGTCTACATTGTTTGTAAATGTTAACTTAAGTCGTGAATAAAATGCTGTGTAAATGTTAATGATGTTAGAATCATTTCGCAGGATAAGGGTTAGTGAATGATGTGCTGTGCAAATGTTAACTTAAGTCGTGAATACAATGCTGTTCAAATGTTAACTTAAGTCGTGAATACAATGCTGTTCAAATGTTAACTTAAGTCGTGAATACAATGCTGTTCACATGTTAACGATGTAAGAATCGTTTCGCAGGATAAGGGTTCGAAATAACATAATTTACTATGCAACGTCGTTATAATATAACTGAGAATCTAGTTTATTGTTGGCTTGGAGCTTTAGTGTCTCTTCAAAACAACGACAGATTTATAGCGACATCGGGGCAAACATATCGACAAATTGCGTAACAATAAAATTATGACTATTCAAGTTAAAAGCATTGTGGCAAAATGACAAAGATGCTCATTAATCATTTACCATATATTATTTTTAACGTGTGTTAACAGACGTTGCTTGGCGGAAATGGTTAACGATAGTGTATATTACACCAGCATACAATGAACCGACCAAACGTAATCACTACCAAATTGATTACAGTTACATATCTCTTTCCATTGGTAAATTGCATGAGGTAAATTGTGTCCAGTCACACAAAAGTTACTTACAGATTGTTTTGATTTTATTCAAATTAATAGCTATTACTGTAAAATTAAAAACACATTCTGTTAGTACTTTCCAGATGCCCTAAATGTTAATGAAATTATAACTACGAGAAGAGATCCTGATTAGGGCGCTTGAATACGCAGATACATTGAGATCTTCTCCGCTCACAAGTCCGGAAGGTTGCTTTTTCCATTGCTAGTAATAAATTGATAGATGATCGTCATAACACGATACTTCCCCTATTCACCCCGCGGTGAATAGATATATCAACATGATAAGTGTCATCTGCATTCGATGGAGTATTTGCATATTGCATTATTGGTATCACAATTCTCTAGACGTAATAAAAACTACACATAATTATATATATATTCCATATAGTCCGCTGGAAGACGGTTTATCATATTTATCTAACACATTAAACCCTTTCCGAGATATTGACGCATTTTCACACATCTGCAGCAAAACAAATCTTAAAGTATGGTGGAGTTAATAAACATTACTCATAATGAGAATATATCTCATTTTGCCACCATGTTTTTGATACTTTCATTTATTGAGAATGTCCATACTTTTAGTTTAGGCATTTTGAAAGTCGTCTGTTGCCGATAATGGTTTATACAAAATAATCCAGAATACTCGTTCGGGAATCGTCTGGATTACAGTATCATCGGCAGAACATTAGATTAGACTCCTGGAATATACGAAGTAAATGCGCACTAAAAAGATATTAGCGTCTTGGGATTTTGTTCTTTATCCTGTACTGAACTTCAACATCAGGCCCCGAAACTATAACACTTTTAAAACGTTCTCCATGCTCAGAAATGAACTCCATGCTCCAAATAAGGCTTCTGATTGGTCAATTTGGAGAACGGATGTGCTTCTGACCAATCAGATTCTTGAGCACAACTGCTGAGTACAGATTAAACTTTTATAGTTTTGGAGCCAGATGGCGGTTATATGGACTTTACTACGTCAGAATTACTGATGAAGGTTACACAAGTATATAGTGGAATAATGCATATTATACAATTACACAGTGAAACCTGTGTAAGCGGTCAGCTCTCTAAAGCAGAACTTGTATAAAGCAGCACTTGGAAGATTTACAAAACACACATTGTCTTCACTTAGCAGCCATATTTGTTATGTTCCCTTGTGTGGATGACGACGACAAGATTGACTATATATTAAACTATGATCCTGAACAAGACGATTGGCATGAAGAACTGTTTTCATATTGAATATAATTTAGCCGTTCCAAGAGAAAACCAACCGAAAACGGTCTCAGCGCAATGTATCGACCAAATTCAGCCTGTGCAGTCCGAGCAGGCTAATCCGGGCCGACACATTCCGTCTCTGGGGGATAGAGGTATAGAGTCATGATTCCTGAAACAGAAAATCCACAGGAGTTGAAAAGTGTCTGTCCGGGTTAGCCTGCGCGGGATGCTTAGTATGATCCGGGTCGATACTTTACGCAGTGTCCACAATGTTGGTTTTCTCGTGGGACGGCTCATATTATGTTCAATTCGTTTGTCCGTTGTATCAACTAAAGTATAAATTGTTATTAATGTTCTGAAATTTAACAGATTATATGGTGACACATTTATTACATGCAATATTTAAGGAAAATGCGTAATATATTATATAAGGACACTTCAGACATAATTACTATTTATGAGATATTTTATTTAAATTGGTTGTATCATGTTTTTTATCATTGTTGGGGTCCGTTATTTTAAATAATGCATACTTAGATTAATGTTTCCAATAATATGATGACACATTTATTTCATATTTTATTAACAAGCATTTGTTCGTGAAAAATAAAACGATTTTCTAGACCGACATTAATAAGCCAAAGAATCTAAACGACTTTTGAAAACATTGTGGTAAAAGAAGAAACTGGGGATAATAAGCAGTTTCTTATTTTGCCACAAGTTTTTCAACTCAATTTATTACACTTTCGTATGTAAACAGGTAATAATCATATTTTTGCCAAAATGTTTACAAAGTCGTCTGACCGTCTTGGTGGTGTAATGGTGGGACGTCCACCTCGGGTGCGGAAGGTCGTGGGTTCGATCCCCGGCTGGGTCGAACCAAAGACTTTTAAAATGGTAGTAATGGCTTCCCTCTTTGGCGCTCAGGGTTGCGGGGTTGGCATAACGACTGACTGGTGTCAGGATAGATGGACAAGGAGAACTAGTAACTGACCCAGGTAACGCCGTGTTATAACTGACCAATTGTTAAAAGCGGCGTAATTCACCAAACAATCAATCAACAAAGTCGTCTGCTGCAGCTTTGCTCTTTGTGGGAACGCGTTTACGTCACAAAACTTTCCGTGTATTACCCCTTGTTCCTTTGATACGTTGTTGTGGTCGGAAATTGACAGTTTACTACGTCGCCCTGTCGAGCTGTTTTCTAGTAACAGTTGTTGACTGACTAGACAGTACAGTCGACATGAAATATAGAAATAACCTCAAAACGAGACGTATTTACGACACAACCTACCACACTTATATCTATTAGATCGTCCTTTCCGGAATTCTTGTCAAAATGAAGAACAGTTACTATACACAAAGTCAGGTTTCGCCATTTCCAATGTGTTAACTCTCAGTATGTGTCGTCATTCATGTATTAGGTCTTCCTTTTGGGGAGTATATCAAAAGATAAACAAATGTATTAAAGATAAGAACGAGTGTTCAGATTGAGTACTTGGGTACTCGCAAGAAATCAATTAGTGTTCACTCGTTCATCAACAACTCCAGTATCCGGAAGAAAGATGTGCCGTCGTTCGATGATTGGCGTTGACTTATACAATAACTGATGTGTTTTTGTATTCACATCTTAATTTAAGGATTTTTATCTTAACCCTTTCCCTCATATAGGCGCTTTCTGACGCTTCTGCAGCAGACGGCGTTTTGAAAACATGGCGACGAAAGAAGAAATTGGTAAAAACGAGCAATTTCTCCTTTTGTCACCATGTTTTCAACTCTAACCATTATTGTTCTTTCATTTAAAGGGATTTTTCTTTGCTTTTGCCAAGACACTTTCAACGTCGTCTGCTGCAGATTTGTTGTAAGTTGGAAAGGGTTAAAAGAAAATGTCTTAAATGTAAATAACCATCATTAGTTGTTATCCATACTTTTTAATGAACAACGTCATTGTGTAGCAAATTGCATTTAGTAAACATGTGTTAAGCTTTCATGTTTGTTTTTTTAAACACTATAATGTTTAGCATGTCCGAGTTTACGTAGGAACGTTTAACAATCGTTTGACTGATCTGAAGTACATTAAATCATTGTAAACAGTAATTATGTATGTATATCTCGTTCGGCGGCAATGGCAACCTTTAGACGTTTGCAAACACTGCGGATTCATGTACGTTAGCTTGTAGAGAGCTGTCTCACCTAACATCATCATTGTTTGCCTTTTAGTTAAAAAAATAATACAAAACTCTTATACCATACAAGATGCAGAGGCCTGATTGTGAACATCTTTTTAGGAAAATCGTCTCTTAAAGGGATATACTACCACGTCGGAGAGGGATATGTGTTGTCTTCATAAGCAATCCTTTGACCATCATTTATCTTGACAGAATTGATCTTCATACAAAAGTGGTATCTGTCCGTACTTTTAGTCAGCTTGTGTCCAGTATCCAACATCACTAACTGAGGGAGGCAACCATTCTTAAACCATTATTTGAAATCCGAACCCTATGCAGCAGGTTCTCAGCTAACCGTCTTGTCGAATACGATTCTTTTGAGTACCACAACACATATGTTGATCGTAGACTAGGTGATGGGCTTTTTTTTTGTTACAGAAATCTATTCACCCCCTTCTTATAAAGGTATCTATGGGACATATTATATGGTGTTTTTATTCTTGACTCGGCCTGTATTGCAGTTGAGTGCCATGAATTTTGGCGGGTCTGTCTAGGTTTTCGTCTGGATGGTTGTCGAGTATTTAATCATTAATTGTGTTGCCAAAAAGGTTCGTACCAAAAATCAATAACAAATGTCTGCTTATATTAACAGCTTCCCGGATCTGTTGTTAAAATTACCTGCAATGGATCAAGACCACGGACAACGAGAATATAATTCGTGTGTTTTCATCACGAGTTTAGTTCTCGTCTTGCAAAATGTGACTGTCGTGTCCGTCTTTCCATCCCAATAAACACCTTAGAAGTGGAGAAATATGTGACGCTAAATTTCTCAAAACATGAACGCTCCACCATGGCACAATTATGTTGTGGAATCCTCCCTTTGCGGATCGAGACTGGTCGTTACGTCAACGAGCCCCTGGACGAAAGGTTATGCTCCATGTGCGACGCCGGACAAATCGAGTCTGAGATTCACTTTCTCCTCGACTGCAAACTTTATGATGAAATAAGACGAGATATTTACCTCAATTTATTAGGTGAAAATACATTTAGCTCAAAAACGCCCCTCGAAAAATTAAAGTACCTTTTAAATGAGTGCACTAGGAAAACTGCAAAAGTCTAAGTAAAAGCTTATGCTCTTAGGAGAAGCAGGTTATATAGTCGTGTGTAAAAGTGCAACAAGTTATTTAACATTTACCATGAAGTATGTGATAGCTTTTTGTATGACAATGCCATATTATCGTATCAACTAATTTATGTATAATTGATTGTGACTATATATGTACATTTGTAGCTAACTTTGTATAATGGTGACATATAGGCCCATGGGGCCGGGTGTTCTTTTTTTCTTTAATGTTTCATTTACTGATGTATATAACACATGTCACGGTAATAAGCAACTTACTTACTTACTAAACTGTTTTGTCACACCTGAATGAATACAATTGTTCCTAACCATGTCTTCGTAAATGTAAAATGTATTAGTATTTTGCAGGCGCAAAACTCGTTTTAGAAATTGAGAATTAACTCAGTAGTTGTTCGGGGCCTGAAAGTATCAGTGTTAAAAGTTGTTTGTTTAACCCTTTCCCTCATACGACAATTCTGCAGCAGACGACTTTGAACATATTTTGTCAAAACATAGAAAATCTCCATAGTTGAATGGATAACCTATGACAAAAAGTGGAAAACATTGTGGCAAAAGGAGAAATTGCACGTTTTGTGCAATTTCTTCTTTTGTCACTATGTTTTCAAAAGGCTGTCTGCTGCAGAGGCGTCAGAAAGCGTCTATATGAGGGAAAGGGTTAACTATCTCTGTTCCGCTTTGAAATCATCTAGTCAAAATGAAATATTAATTAAAGTGTTATTCTTGAACAAAGTTAAACATATTGTTGTAAATCGAGAAATTGCTTACCATGAGCAACGTCTCCTTTAAATAAAATGTGTTCAACATCCATTTCCTGTAGATGTGTCAAAATTCGTCAGTGTGTTGAAAAGATTAAAGAGTTTTCTGAACATCTTCACAAGCAAAACCTGATAATAATTTACAGATGGAAAGTAAACGTTTTAAAGCAATTTGTTTCTGTTAATTAACTTAATTACAAACTATTTCCTTCAGCTCTGACGGTATTGGTTGAGATTCCTTCAAAACAAACTGAATTCTCATTTTTCAATTAACAGAAATTGAGACAATGATTTGGAAGCAATTAAAAGAGAATTGTAGACAACTTTTCAAATTGCTTAACCCTTTCCAACTTATAGACGCATGTTGACGCATATGCAGCAGACGACTTTTGAAAACAGCGTGACAAAAGGATAAATTGCTCATAATGAGAAATTTCTCCTTTTGTACTACAGTTTTAACTCTGTCAGCGCCAAAGGCAATAATGATGTTTTGCAAACAATATTGATTCAGGTGAGTCAGCTCGTAACGAGCTGTCTCACCTGAAATCAGCATTGTTTGTATTTTCGTTATCAAAATAGTCCAAACTTTTATTACATGAGAAATGAAGACGCCCGATTTTGAACATGGAAGAGTCTTCTTTAAACAATTCGGCGCTGAAAGAGTTAAACTCTTTTCAATAGTTTGACTTTTATTTTTAGAGATTTTTCATAGCTTTGCCTAGACATTTTCAAAGTCGTCTGCTGATTTATTGTATGTGGGAAATCATTCATAAAGTGCTTTCAGCATATGTTTTGAGCGTGATATTCAAACGCCATCCCTTTCATTGGTATACGCGAAATAATACCAGCTTTTAATTAATAAACCTCCTAACATTTTTTAAATGAGCTTTTAACACAAGGAAATAAAACTTGAACGATGCAAATCTTTCTCTTATCTTTAAATATGTTGAAAATATTTGTTGGGGTCGGAGAATATGAATGCATTTTCCTGAAATCAAAGAAATAATGGTGAAAACAACCGCGTAAATCAGTCAGATCTAAACAATAAATGTAAAAGTTAAAATGCTTGTGCGTATGCGTTTTTGAGATATTTCTTTCTGAGTGGAATGTTGAACGCAACTTGAAAACGATAACGCCTAAGGATATCTCACTAACAGAAACTCGTATAATTACCTTTCAATTAGTCAAGTAACGTAAGAAAGTTTAATTACTTAATAATTCCCGAGTGACCTAATTATACATCTTACTGTCACTCAATCGTGAGAAAAAAGAACGTTTACTTCGTTATCTTCTTATTCTTGCTAGATACTATCATTGGTATTAAAGCAAGTTATAAGAGAACCACGTCACATCGTATCTTTAACGCGTATAGAGAACGATTATGGCCTTAATCCGACAACCAGCGCGTTGAAATGGTAACCTCACAGTCCGAACGCTAAGGGGGACAATCTATTACTACCAAAGGTAACCCCACAGTCCTTACATCAAGGAGTAAAATATATTACTACCAATGGTAACCCCACAGTCCTTACATCAAGGAGTAAAATCTATAACTACAAATGGTAACCCACAGTCCTTACATCAAGGAGTAAAATATATTACTACAAAATGGTAACCCACAGTCCTTACATCAAGGAGTAAAATATATTACTACCAATCCAATGGTAACCCCACGGTCCTAACGCAAAGGAGGAAAATATATTACTACCAATGGTAACCCCACAGTCCTTACGTCAAGGATGGAAATATATTACTACCAACGGTAACCCCACAGTCCTAACGTCAAGGATGGAAATATATTACTACCAACGGTAACCCCACAGTCCTAACGTCAAGGATGGAAATATATTACTACCAATGGTAACCTCACAGTCATAACGCATAGGAGGAAAATATATTACTACCAATCGTAACCCCACAGTCCTTACACCAAGGAGGACTATATATTACTAGCAATGGTAACCCCACAGTCCTTACGTCAAGAAGGGAAATATATTACTACCAATGGTAACCCCACAGTCCTAACGTCAAGGATGGAAATATATTACTACCAATGGTAACCTCACAGTCCTAACATCAAGGAGGAAAATATAATACTACCAATGGTAACCCACAGTTCTTACACCAAGGAGGGACATCTATTACTACCAATGGTAACCCCACAGTCCTTACGTCAAGGAGGGGAATGTATTACTACCAATGGTAACCCCACAGTCCTTACGTCAAGAAGGGAAATATATTACTACCAATGGTAACCCCACAGTCCTAACGTCAAGGATGGAAATATATTACTACCAATGGTAACCTCACAGTCCTAACATCAAGGAGGAAAATATAATACTACCAATGGTAACCCACAGTTCTTACACCAAGGAGGGACATCTATTACTACCAATGGTAACCCCACAGTCCTTACACCAAGGAGGGACATCTATTACTACCAATGGTAACCCACAGTTCTTACACCAAGGAGGGACATCTATTACTACCAATGGTAACCCTACAGTCCTTACACCAAGGAGGGGAATGTATTACTACCAATGGTAACCCCACAGTCCTTACGTCATGGAGGGTCATATATTACTACCAATGGTAACCCCACAGTCCTTACACTAAGGAGGGACATCTATTACTACCAATGGTAACCGCACAGTCCTTAGTTCAAGGAGGGACATCTATTGCTACCAATGGTAACCCACAGTTCTAACGTCAAGGAGGTACATCTATTGCTACCAATAGTAACCCACGGTCCTAACGTCGAGGAGGGAAATATATTACTACCAATGGTAACCCCACAATCCTAACGTCAAGGAGGACAATCTATTACTACCAAAGGTAACCCCACAGTCCTTACGTCAAGGAGGGAAATATATTACTACCAATGGTAACCCCACAATCCTAACGTCAAGGAGGGAAATATATTACTACCAATGGTATCCCCACAATCCTAACGTCAAGGAGGACAATGTATTACTACCAATGGTAACCCCACGGTCCTAACGTCAAGGAGGGAAATATATTACTACCAATGGTAACCCCACAATCCTAACGTCAAGGTGGGAAATATATTACTACCAATGGTAACCCCACAATCCTAACGTCAAGGAGGGAAATATATTACTACCAATGGTAACCCCACAATCCTAACGTCAAGGAGGACAATCTATTACTACCAATGGTAACCCCACGGTCCTAACGTCAAGGAGGGAAATATATTACTACCAATGGTAACCCCACAATCCTAACGTCAAGGAGGGAAATATATTACTACCAATGGTAACCCACAATCCTAACGTCAAGGAGGGAAATATATTACTACCAGTGTTTACGTTTTTGGTATGACCGGCCGGGAGTGTCATCAATCTAGAAGATCTGAATGTCGGTGTTCCTAATGCGTGGCTCTAATAACAAACTACTCAATGTTTTATAAAACTCTCTTATGTTGATAGTGTATCGAAAACTACTCAATGTTTTATAAAACTCTCTAATCTTGACAGCTTATCTAAAACTGCTCAATGTTTTATAAAACTTTCTAATGTTGACAGTTTATCGTAACTACTCAATGTTTTATAAAACTCTCTAATGTTGACAGCTTTTTCGAAAACTACTCAATGTTTTATAAAACTCTCTAATGTTGACAGCTTTTCGAAAAACACTTTATTTAGTACCGTCACCGTCCGGTTACAGCAGGTCGATTTGGAACTATTCTCATAGAAACCCTTTGATTGACTGTCATGGAGATCGACTCATTTTGCTTTCCCGGATAATTAACCTGAGTAGGTTTTAACAGTCGAAAGTATTTAGTAATTGGAAAGTCTTATAAGCGTGTACATAAAGTTACTAATTAATATGTTTGGTTGTATCCTTTGTTCGATTGGGACATTCTAAAGCATTGTTTCAAGTTTATGACAATCAAAGGTCTGAAAACTGTTTTAACTGATTTATTGTCACACCAATCTTTTATTTGTAGAACAGAGATTTTAATATCTGCGACCTTTAATATATTACATGTTTTCTCTAGCGCATTCTCTTAATGTTATCCCTTTCCTTCATGCATACGCTTTCTGACGCCTCTGCAACAGAAAACTATTGTAGCACCTGTATACATGTATATCGTTATTACAGTTCCACCTGTATACATGTATATCGTTATTACAGTTCCACCTGTATACACGTATATCGTTGTTACAGTTCCACCTGTATACATGTATATCGTTATTACAGTTCCTTCTGTTACATGTATATCGTTATTACAGTTCCTTCTGTATACATGTAAATCGTTATTACAGTTCCACCTGTATACATGTAAATCGTTATTACAGTTCCACCTGTATACATGTAAATCGTTATTACAGTTCCACATGTAAACATGTAGTCGTTATTACAGTTCCACCTGTATACATGTATATCGTTATTACAGTTCCTTCTGTATACATGTATATCGTTATTACAGTTCCTTCTGTATACATGTATATCGTTATTACAGTTCCACCTGTATACATGTAAATCGTTATTACAGTTCCACCTGTATACATGTAAATCGTTATTACAGTTCCACATGTAAACATGTAGTCGTTATTACAGTTCCACCTGTATACATGTAAATCGTTGTTACAGTTCCTTCTGTATACATGTATATCGTTATTACAGTTCCTTCTGTATACATGTAAATCGTTATTACAGTTCCACCTGTATACATGTAAATCGTTATTACAGTTCCACCTGTATACATGTAAATCGTTATTACAGTTCCTTCTGTATACATGTAAATCGTTATTACAGTTCCACATGTAAACATGTAGTCGTTATTACAGTTCCCCCTGTACACATGTAAATCGTTAATACAGTTCCACCTGTATACATGTAAATCGTTATTACAGTTCCTTCTGTATACATGTAAATCGTTATTACAGTTCCACATGTAAACATGTAGTCGTTATTACAGTTCCACCTGTAAACATGTGCATGTATATACTATTATAAATACTAGTAGAATATTACGAGTCAATGCCTCTATATAAAACTTATGGACTGTTCAGGGAAAATCCAACAACACTTTTGAGATTGGGTATTCCCAGAGGTATTAGTATACATACATTTTTGATTAGTGCAAAGTACAACACTATTTGCAAACTGTGAAGTTAAGATTAGTCTTCAATTAAGAGCATGCTTATTTCCGTATGCATTGTTCAGTTTATTTTGACATATATTAAGAACAGAAAATATTATAGTTTTTGGGTATGATCAGATTACCTGCATATGTATTCAAAGATCAAGGAGCTTTCAAGAATTTGAAAATATTTCTATAAACGAACACAATCTTACAGTGTTAATGGAAGAGTTTGAACATTTAAAATAATGTTTTTGAAATATAAATTGGTTAACGCGGTTCTTGCGAAAATATAACGACCCCCCATAGGGAGACAAAATACAAAATAGTCTGAACGTAAGACACCTCATTGTAGTACTTTGGTTTTTATTGTCGATATTTGATACAGATATCTAATACGTGTTTACATTAATGATGTAAATTGAATCAATATTTGGATACTTTATAGTTAAATATTTGATGACGCTTTAAATGTTGGTAATAAAATTGGCAACAACGGAAAGTTCTGTTTAGAATCAGCCAGCAGGGATGCGGACGTTCAAAAGTGTTTCGGGCCCTAGGGAATTTTAGTCTAAAAGTTAAATATGCAATACATACTTAAAAAGAGGCTCAAATGATTATATTTGCCAAACATAATGTTTCAATATTGACATTTATCTATATTGAGGTTTTACTGTTGTGGTAATATGCTATGTGCTACACCAACCAATTAAGCATACTTTGTGTCCGTTTAAAGCCGTTTAAAGCCCTATAAATGTTATTAATCCTACAACTACTACTTCATGTTGTCATATCTGCAGTATTCATGTTCTTTTGTTGAAATAGTTTTGTGTGTGTTCACACATGCTGGGTCTTTGATGTTCATGAATGTGTGTTTATTGAGTCGCTTGACTAAATTGAATAGTTTTAATGAGCATCAGCAGATCTATAGAAAATACTTTCGCACGTTTCTTCGCTCACTTCATTTGAACACAGGCTGTATATATATACGGCGAGTGTAAATTAAGACCAGTCTGTGGTATATGTATATGGTTAGTATAAATCAAGACAAGCCTGTGGTAAATGTCTACGGTTATGTAAATCAAGACCAGCCTGTGGGTTATGTCTACGGTTAGTTTAAAAGAAGACCAGCCTGTGGTATATGTTGACGGCTATTTTAAATCAAGACCAGCCTATGGCATATGTCTACGGCTATTTTAAATCAAAAACATTCTGTGGTATATGTCTACGGCTAGTGTAAAACAAGACCGGCCTGTGTCATATGTTTACAGCTTCAGTGCATCAAGACCAGCCTGTGGCATATGTTTACGGCTAGAGTACACCAAGACAAGCCTGTGATTTATGTCTACGGTTAGTGTACATTAAGACCAGCCTGTGCAGGTATATGTCTACGGCTAGAGTAAATCAAGACCATCCTGTGGCATATGTCTACGAATAGAGTACATCAAGACAAGCCTGTGGTATATGTCTATAGCTAGAGTACATCAAGACAAGCCTGTGGTATATGTCTACAGTTAGTGTACATCAAGACAAGCCTGTGGTTTATGTCTACGGCTAGTGTAAAACAAGACCGGCCTGTGTCATATTTTTACAGCTTCAGTACATCAAGACCAGCCTGTGGCATATGTTTACGGCTAGAGTACACCAAGACAAGCCTGTGATTTATGTCTACGGTTAGTGTACATTAAGACCAGCCTGTGCAGGTATATGTCTACGGCTAGAGTAAATCAAGACCATCCTGTGGCATATGTCTACGGATAGAGTACATCAAGACTAGCCTGTGGTATATGTCTACAGCTAGAGTACATCAAGACAAGCCTGTGGTATATGTCTACGGTTAGTGTACATCAAGACAAGCCTGTGGTTTATGTCTACGGCTAGTATAATTCAAGACAAGCCTGTGGTTTATGTCTACGGTTAGTGTACATCAAGACTAGCCTGTGGTTTATGTCTACGGTAAGTATAAATCAAGACAAGCCTGTGGTTATGTCTACGGCTAGTATAAATCAAGAAAAGTATGTGGTTTATGTCTACGATTAGTGTACATCAAGACTAGCCCGTGGTTTATGTCTACGGTTAGAGTACATCAAGACTAGCCCGTGGTTTATGTCTACGGCTAGAGTACATCAAGACTAGCCTGTGGTTTATGTCTACGGCTAGTATAAATCAAGACAAGTATGTGGTTTATGTCTACGATTAGTGTACATCAAGACTAGCCTGTGGTTTATGTCTACGGCTAGAGTACATCAAGACGAGCCTGTGGTTTATGTCTACGGTTAGTGTACATCAAGACAAGCTTGTGGTTTATGTGTACGGTTAGTGTACATCAAGACAAGCCTCTGGTTTATGTCTACGGCTAGAGTACATCAAGACGAGCCTGTGGTTTATGTCTACGGCTAGAGTACATCCAGACAAGCCTGTGGTTTATGTCTACGGCTAGAGTACATCAAGACTAGCCTGTGATTTATGTCTACGGTTAGAGTTCATCAAGACAATCCTGTGGTTTATGTCTACGGCTAGAGTACATCAAGACAAGCCTGTGGTTTATGTCTACGGCTAGAGTACATCAAGACAAGCCTGTGGTTTATGTCTACGGCTAGAGTACATCAAGACAACCCTGTGGTTTATGTCTACGGTTAGTGTATATCAAGACTAGCCTGTGGTTTATGTCTACGGCTAGAGTACATTATGACGAGCCTGTGGTTTATGTCTAGGGTTAGTTTACATCAAGACAAGTCTGTGGTATATTCTACGGCCAGTGTTAGCAATGACCAGTCTTAGGTATATGTTTACTACGGTCAGTGAAATAAATACCAGCCTGTGCGTAACTACAGTCTCGCCAGTTTCTGCTATGCCAACTATCGAGTCTAACATATCTTGTAGTGTGAAGAAAAAGCTATACTATCGGAGTCAGTTACACAGGAGAGCAACTGCTATGAGGGTTCTCTGCTGTCATATAATCGCTAAATATCCAAGCATGTGTGTCATTAGCCCATTTTTTACAAGTCGAGTTAATTTTGAAATACAATTCTAAATCACAAAGTAACAATGACATAAATCTACAAATAAAGAGTTATCATTAAACAATGATGCTTTTGGAATACGGGTCCATAGTCTACATACATGTTATTGTTCAACTCACACAAACTGTATCAACATGTTAAATTCTTGATAACAAGTTGTTCTTTCTTATTTACTGACACGTCTTAGTCATCAATTCATTTGAAGTTACCAATGCAGAACTGAGTAGACTGCTCGACTGTGCACGCTGAACTTGGTCTCTACAGTATTCACAACATTTGTTTGACGTCTCTCATAGCAGGTTTAGGTTTAAAATGTGTGTATCACACATGTATTGGTATCAAAGGGAATGCAGATATGGAAGATGAATTGTGACATGTCGAGTTATATGTTTAAAGCCATGATTTTGATGGATAAAATGGATGTGAATACTCTAGACGTTGATAAATAACGTGCCAATCAGACAAATGTTTTCTTTGATAACATGCATTACGTGTTGTGCTCTTTAATAGTTTGTTTTCTATTGGCAATTTCGTAAGAATAAACGTAAAGGTCTGAACTGACCGTATAGGTATATACACTTATGATAAGAACTTGAGTTTATAACAATATGTAACGAAATGAACATGCTTATTACAACAATCAAATTCTCTTCATTCGACATTCTTTTCAATTGTAACTGTTGTGGAGGCCATATTAATCCTTTGCTCCTGAGTAGGCATAAACGATTTCTAAGTCATCGACTGGCAGACAAATACATATATTTGCATATATATATATATAGCACATTTCAATTGTCATATTCATTGTATGGTATTTATTGTACAGCACTGTCATCACAATTTTGAAATGAAAAACGTCATCCAATGTCTACTCTAAATGTTAAACATTTCCAGTACAGACGTTCCCTGACGCCTCTTTTACCCAAAGTATTTCAACTTTAATCAATACTTGTTCATTTAAAGAAAGTTTCGGAGTTGATGTAAGTGGGAAATAGTTAAAGATTGAGCTATCGAATAGTTACTGGGAACTGCTGTAATGGATTGGTATCGGGCGATGTATTCGTTGAATTATAGATCCACTGTCAAAGTTAGAAAAATGTTAATTCCGTAATACTCAAATCTGATTGAATTGAATTTTCTTTGCAATGTAATTCAAATTGAATGCACAGAGAAACAGACAGATGCAAGCATAAATTCTCGTATCTGATTATGATGTTGTGAAATAATCAAAAAAGGAATATAGAAACCTGTGCTCATTGCAACCTGTATCGACAAATTAAGAGCAAGGTCAACTTCAGGGGCATTGTATAGTTTAGATTATATCGATGTCTTGATATTCTTTGTAAGTCTAGATGGCGGACTGTGACTATCCGAAAGTCCCGAATGTTGGCTTCTTGTAGTCTTGCTCAATCATAAACTAAATGATTTCATTTATGAAACTTGAGATGGTACTACCTGTGCCAGCTACACAAACAATACTTCTAGGTTGGCGTAGATATATAAAAGCATGTGCCTTCACATCCTCGGTACCCAGGCTATTCATAACATATATGATCATATATTTTATGAATAGCCTGGGTACCGAGGATGGTGCCTCCACTATGCAGTCTGATCGGGGTAGAGTTTTCTATCATCGAAATATTCAGCGAAATATTCTTTTAGCGTATGATTTTGCGCAACCATGAACTAACAAGTGTCATTATTGTGATGCCCTGCCACATGTTCGTGACTTCTAATTAAACGTCGACACACATCAGCATTGTCTCCGATAGGTAATTGTTTTTCTCGTGTGCCATAATTGTGGTTTGAGATAATAAAGGTTATGTTCTTTGTTGTTCTTGTCATAATTTAGGCTGTTTTAGCTATAAGTCACTTTTAATTGTATAGACTGTTATGCTCCTATGTAATTTGTTAATGTGGAATAATATGATACGTATGTTGTATGTATATAGGCCGGACAGTACTGTAAAATAAAACATGTACAGTAAACATGCAATTGTCACAAGACATGAACGTGAGAGAGAAAGAGAGAAAGAGAAAAAAAGAGAAATAGAGAATGAGAGAGCGAGAGAGATAGAGAGGGATTGTAATTTTAGAAAATATCGTATAGTATGATTAGTACATACAGTATACGAATATAGAACATGTAACATATATTACATATACTTACAGTACAATAATGTGTGAAGATACTGCTATTTGTTATAATACTCAGAACATACAACACCATCTAAAAATGGCATGATCTACACGAGAAAGAAAGACAAAAGTATACGTTACGGTCCTAATCGTCATAATGTATACGGGTAGGCTATAGAATATAACTAATGAAACAAAATTCATTACAAATATGAATGTCGGGGGCTCTTTTCGGTAATATCAATTGTCAAACGAAAACTGACCTACCTAATCGTTGTTAATTGGTGACAATTTAGGAACAAAATATATACTTTTTTAACACATGGACTGCTGGGTCGAGTTTGGACAAATCTGCGTCACCTGTATAGAGCCCGGTCAGTCTGCACATCCACGCGCTCTTACCAGGCTAAACACTTTTGGCTGCGTAAGTAAACAATTTTAACTTGATATTCTTAGAATTGGCAATAAACTCCGAATTATTCAAAATAAAAGTTCGTTAACTATCACGCAAACATTGAATACACTTTGAAAGATGGATATTGTTCATAATTTGCATTAAATCGAAACTTAGGTTAACAAATGACGGTTAGTCGATATTCTTAAAGAAAATGCTTTTTTTAAACCGATCTTCTTTTGAAAACAGTTATTCGGATTAAAAGAAGAATTTAAG